>DWQX01001279.1:0-29507 GCA_018245475.1 Pharmacophagus antenor | reverse complement strand
AAATTCCTAATAATTAATTAATATTATATATATTTTTATACAACAATGGGTGGGCAGCATTAAAAAAATTATGTAATTTCATTAAATTTTTTACATTAATGTACAAAACCTAATTTATAATTTTTGTATATTTGTTTTTATTCTTAAATCCTGATACACTCTACGTAATATAATAAATTGAAGAATCTTAAATAAAATTCATATAATTAAAAAAATGATACCTATTTAAAAAAATGTGGTCAAGTTGTGCCTTAACCATTTTGTGTGTTCCATCCTTGTCAAGGGGAGTGCTAACCGTCTCTCCTTTCAATAGACACAATGTCATTCTATTTGAACCTTACTTGTATACTAACCGTTTCAATAAAAGTTAACTGCGCGATAAAGAATCATCGTTATTTATTTAATTTTCAAGTAATATATTATCAAAAATCATTCAAAAATATTTATTTTATACAAATATGACTGTGACTATTACATCAAATTGAAAGTGGATCGTTAATTAGTATAAAAATTGCAATTATTTAAATTAGCAATATATAATCCTGATTCCGCCATCTATTGCTACTAATAAGTAAACGACATTAAATTTATTCTACTCGAACGTAATTGTTAATTGGTTGCAGGTTCAGATTTTTAGAACGATGTTTAACAGTTCTAATATAATATAATGAACACAAAAAAATAATCGTGAAAATTTATATTTTAATAAAAAAACCAAATTGCTTCATGTCGTCTATATCGTATTAAAGTTATTATAATTGTTTTTACCACCAAAACGGAGAGAGATGGAGGACACTAAATAAAACGCATGTAATTTATATGTATGACCGCGACTTACTATATACTGTTTAAAATCAAAAAATGAATTTTTACAAGGAAGAAGCTACTTTATTTAAACTATAACCCGCTCTGACATTGATTAGTCTTTCCGGTTTTGGTAATTTATTTATTTAATATTATGATTATTTCCCCTCGAATATTATATTATTTACGAGTTTATCAATGTATAGAATAAAATTTTATTGAAATTTGAATTCACCATTTGCCCCTATTAAGATAGGAATTTTAATAAATATTTTCTTAGAGAATGTATACGTAAATCACAAAGACCACACCCTCCAAATTTGACATCTCTAAGACCAGCAGTTTAGATTGTGCATAGATATATAGGCCAGTTGCCCAGTCAGAATTTAACAACTTACCCATCGCAAATGCCGCCACCACACAGCCCACAACAGCACCAACGTTCAAGGAATTGTTTCCTGAAGTCACAAATGACGCCATCTCCACATTTTGACTGTACGCTGGCATTGCATACAACTCTGCAATAGAAACAATTTAGTTTAAATATTTATTATTAACAATCATCAATTTACTGGTTATGAAGAAAATACGACGCTCATATTGCTTAATCCAATTTCAGTTCATACAGCTTCAACTATATTACAAAATTTTATTTCAGTGTGAATCCTTTAGATAATGGATCACTACAAAGCTCAACTGACAAAAACCGATTTAGATAATGGGTAGCTTGTTACTTAGTTAGTACTCCTTAATTGTGTATGTTATTATTTTCTTAAAAGTAACTTTTTTATATATTTTTATTATATATCTTAAAAAAAGTTACGTAAAATTATCAACATTAAATTTGAATTTTCCAAAAATTACGAAATATGTTAATTATCTTCTTTTAGTATATCAAGTTGTATTAGAAGAGAACCACTATCAAAAATAGATAATAAAACAAACACAAATTTGTCGATGCAGTAATAAATAAATATCCAATACATTTTTTCACACAGCATTTATCGAGAGATAGATAGCCAAGCAATATTTGCGGTATGGGTTATCAGAGACTGATATATATATATATATATACATATATATTATTATAACACAAAGAGCAAACACTAAGTTCATTACACTAGCGATCCCCGATGTAACAGGCATGAATAGTGACTACCATTACACCAATGGAACAGTCAAAAACAAATCATGTAAAAATATAATATAGCAATGCATGCGTACCATTGTCTAGGTCGGTGTCGTCCGCGCAGTGCGCCACCTGCAGCTGCGCGCCGACGCACGCGCCAGCTTCGCAGCTGCGCTGGCGCACCCGTTCGCCGCCCGCGCACTCCGACCACGCTCCCCAAACGCCCCACCCACTCTCAGACTCTGCAATGAAATATTCTTTTAATTTCACATACCTTAATCGTTTACCGACTTTCTTATAGGCTGTATTAATATTTTAGATAGATAGATAAACACTTTATTGCTCTCATTAATTTTATTACAAACCTTTTTTTTACTGTATACAAAACTGTAATAGTTTTTTGTACTCGAAGCATACAATTTTAGTAATTAATGATTTTAGTGAAATAAATTACATTGATTGATTGTAGTTAAAAAGATTGATTTAAGTCTTTCAACCCTTTACATAACCGAGACCAGTTGGTCCTTCGCACCGAACAATACCTGCGCAATTGTTGACGCAGACGCGACGCTCTAGGGCGGCGCCCGCGTCCGCGCAGCCCTCAGCTGACAGGCACATGCGCGTGCGGGTGCGATGTCCCGCGGCGCCCAGGGCGCAGTCACCGCTGCACGGGCTCCATTCGCTCCAGCACGACCATTCGCCTTAATGCAAATTAAAAAAGTAGAATACAAAAGCTATTTTGGGTAGTCTAAGTAGATTTTTTAGACAAACAAACGGGACTAACTTAATGCAGCGTTTATGTTAAGTTAAAAAGCACCGCATTGTGCTAATCGCCTTCTGAGACATAAAAACATTAAGTTTGCGCAAACAATAATTGTGCATTTTATACTGAGACATAGTAAAGTTTTATCACATTAAAAACATAAGAGACTTAGGTAGAGGTTAGATTAATAAAAAAAAATAAAATTAATACCGGTGCAAGCGTGCGTGTTACACGCGCGCAACATATCCGTAGGCCCAACGCACGGCGGGCGGCGGCAGCGCCTGGCGCGCACTTGCTGCCCGCCCCCGCACGCCGCCGAACACGAACCCCACGCTCCCCACGCCTCCCAGCCGCCCTCCTCCTCCTCCAACGGCGTGCTGCTACATGTACCGCGTGATGTGCAGTACCTCTCTTCCTCCCGGGCGAGTGATAACTGGAATTAAAAAATACACATAAGGTGAAATAGCAAAACTAGCACCTGACTGAAATAAAATGAAAACAATTATGTTAAGAGTAACCTTATAGGTGGAAACCCAATCTACTTTTTATGATTCGCAATTTAGTGTTCAAGTTTTTAATTTTTCTTTTAATTTTCGACATAAAACCTTTTTATATTGATAAGTTAACCCCTTCTTACCTTTATCTGTTCCGGCGATGGTGCCTTGCATAAAAACTTGAAACGTTTCTCAGTGTAACTACCATCGGAAGTGTTACCTGGGGAGAACAAATATTGCAAGTTTAGCAAAAAAAAATTAAAAATAAAAAACAAATTGATTTTATCAGAACCTTGATAGAGTACACTTCCGATAAAATGTTGTTATATATACTAAATAATTTATGCAACTTAACTACAATAAATACGTTTACATCTCCCAAACATATTTCACGCCTACATTCAATATCAACGACAAATCATCTTCTAACATATTCCACATCCATTTAAGGATGAGACCATATTAGTACGCATCTATTTAGACGAATGTTATTGTCAAGGTCATAAAAGAAAATACGCTTACTAGGTATCTGCACCCAGGGCGTCCATGCCGTGGCCTTCCTAACTTCGCACGGCTTCAGGTCGCAGGGCTGCTTCTCGCTGCGTGCGCCCACGCATTCAGCGCCGCCATGCTTCGGCACTGGCTCCGTGCACAGGCGCTTCCTCTCCCGCGTTCCAACGTTGGGACCGCAGCCCATCCCCATGCAGGTCGACCACGCGCCCCACTGCGCCCACCCACCGTCCACTGGCGCGAGAGCGGGATCTGTGCAGTAGATTCACATTATTACGGATTTTTCAAATTGTATTAACCATCACCGCTTAAATTTAGTTATACAGCGTATCATTTATGATTTTCGCTTTAGCCTTACAAGCCCAATGTAATATATTTATCAGTTCTGGCCATAGTTCCATGCGTAAAAGCTTAAAACGTATTCTACTAAATTTTATCTGATTTAAAAAAAGAATTTTACTAAATTTTTCACATTTTGAGGTGTTATACATAACATACGAAATTTATACAAGCTTCAACTTTATTTTTTTTTACAGTAATTTCACCTAACGCGGCAGTGCTAACGATTAGCTTAAACCATATCATTCCCTATCACTAATCGATTGCAGGATATATAATACAACTATGGATTGGATACAGAGACTGCAGTGTGTGTAGTACCTGGGCAGGGCGGCAGGTTGGCGCAGTACAGATCCTGCGTGTCAACGCCGACGCACACACGGCCGCCGTGACGAGGCTCGGGCGCGGTGCACGCGCGCCTTCGCGACTTCACTGCAATGCCGCACGGTGCGCTGCACTCCGACCAGGCCGACCACGCGGACCAGCCGCCGTGCGTTGTGCAGTTCGCCACCGATATACTGGTGCCTTGTTGAAAGTATATATTCATTTATTTAATCTTTTCAATATAGATACGTACTACAGTTGGCGACTATAATAAATATTAGTTCATCTACAAGAATTTCGCGCTGGCTTGACCTCGTTTACTTACACCTAATATTTTCCGACAATAAGGATAGTGAAGCGTGTTCGCCCAAAATATTTTTTCCCCTACATGTATATCTGACAAAACACGGACATACTGTTATATCGCCAGATTGACATCGAGAATGGTCGCCTATCTAGGCGAGTTCTAAACACCCTATCACTAAGATACTACTACTCTTGTGGCTCGGGAATCGAACCCGGAACCTCCTGATTAAAAGGCTAGCGGTAAACCACAGTATGCTAAGAGAGGTTAACCTATTCGAGACCGGATGCACCATAAGTACACTAGAATAATATGGAGGAATCATCATCAGCCGATTTCGAATACATTAAATCTGTATTCACAGAGCAAGTAAAGCTGTATCCACAGAATAAATAAAGCCCTTACCTTCACAGGACTGTCCGCCGTTGGCCGGCTTGGGATTGTCGCACCTACGCGTGCGGCACATACACATGTCAGGCGCCTCGTCCGCATACGCGACGTGCGGCGTGCCGTCCTGCATGCACTTCTCCCACTCCGACCACGATGACCACCCGCCGTCAACTGAAAGTGTAACACTAATAATAAACATCAAACACTATGATATTTTATCGACAACGGAACTAACGTTTGACCTCACTTAACGCATTATGTTAATTAACAATAAAGACGTTACTTGATGTCATGGTCAATTTATGGGAAACGTGTGCGCGCAAAATAGTAGGACTCTTATATATATGTCTGCCAGAACACTAAAATAGTAATGTTGTTATAGCGGCATATTATTATTAAACAACAACTTCTTTTCATTTTAAAAGGCTTTAAAAAGTGATTTAAATTATTTACTATCCGATAGAGATTTGGCTACAGTAAAACGGAATATGCATTATTATGATTACGAAAATTTTTTTGCGACAGTAATTGTTATCACCATAACCAATACGATATACAATTGCCATCGTGTTGGTGTAACTTTAAGCTAATTACCGGGGCTATCGACAGTGGGACAGCTGGCGGTCGACTGCGCAAAGTACGCGTCGTGCAAGTGCGACGCCGCGCGCACGCATAGCTCGCGCGCGTCGTCCCAGCCGCAGTGCGGGTCCGTAGCGCTGACACATCCCGACCGGCTCCTGTACCGAGAGCAGCGCTCGCTGCCCAGCCGCAGCACGCCTGTATCGCTGCCTATGTAAAGCGACATCTGTCGGTGATAACAATCTCGTCAATTTGATGTTGTTAAATTATTATTAAAATCCGAATATTAATTGTTAATGTTTTTATTCATCGACAACAAGCTAATATATGACCACAATTGACAATGATAAGTTACAATTAAGCCGTAGTTGATAAAGCGTGTTCGCCCAGAACTGTCGTTCTCATATGACAAATGAGACATAGCAATGCTATTATGGCGGCAAGTTGACATTAAGAGAGGCAACCAATTAAACGAGTTCAAAAATACCACTAGAGTAGTGAGAGACTAGTAGTACTTATGTGGCTCCAGAGTCGAACCAGGTACTTCCGTTTTACAAGGCAAGAGGTAAATCACTGTGACACGAAAGCAGTCTCTAAGATTCTATAAAAGTTGTTAAGGTTTTATAAAAATAAACCGATTTCAATTTCATTGAAACTATTTTGATGAACGTTTACAAGAATGTTACCTAATCTAATGATACCACGACGACTTATGCAGCAGATTAAGGAGTATGATAAATAATTTATAAATTAATTAATATAAAGAAATCTTGTAAAATTTATTATTTGTAAGGGTGCATACAAAGACGGTCTGAATCACTACTGTTTATAATACAGAGATTTAAAGAACTACATACTATGTGTTAATACATCGATCGCTCAAAGGCTTATAATGGAATAAAGACACTTGTTTCGGTAATATATTTGGAGGTTGTCACGTATTAATTGAACACGGATTAATTTGTGTTAATGTATTAAAAATAAGTTAAGCGCTGTCAACTTTGTTATATAGATAAATCGGTTTAATGAATTTTAATATTACAGATAAACATATCGTAAATGGCTTTACTTCAGTAAATATTGATTGGAACGTATTAAAAAACTTGCACTTACAGTATCCTTTACGAACTGCATAGTCCTAATATCAACTCCTCCTTTAGCATCTTTCAATTTCCATGTTTCGACCAAACAGGCGCCTTCGAACCTGGGTAGTACTGCCAACTTTAAAACATCACTATTCTGCGTCGCCACAAACAGCACTAACTGTTTGCCAACGTTCTTAGTTTTTGTGACGTCAACAGTGACATATGTGAATCTTTGCAACGTCACCTTGAACACAGGCTCGCCCGATATGGGTTGTATTGATTCATACATAAGGTGATATCTTTGAAACTCGATTGTTTGGTGTGTTCTGTGAGACAAAAACATTTCACAATGAGAGTCAGGCAAAGTCGTTTGATGAAAAAACTGTTGTTACAAACATACATGCTTATCTAAAGCAAGTGTAACAACTTGAATTTAAGTTCTGTGCATTTGCGTTGGAGTGAAATTTATTGAATAAAGTTAAGGTTACAGTTTTCATACAACACAAAATGAAATGTAGATAAAATCGAAACCTAGAGTTAAATAATTTCTTACTTTATACAAACGTAAATAACATTATTGGGTCTCCCTTACAAGAAAAAAAAACAAAAATGAACTCGGTGAATACAATTTGTAAATAAATATAGGTACTAACCTGGTATCAGTTGCACAACGAAAATGTTCCCTAGCCTCCCGGGATGGTGACCGCGGCTCCCATATCGAGGTGGGCGAGTCCTGTACTTTGTATGGACCGTCGAATGCTGCATTAATATCTGACATGTTGTATATACACACCGCGCTCCCAACTATACTATTCCTGAGGAAATACAATATTAAATTCAAATCTTGATTTTTTTTGAAATTGCGCAACATACCCGAAATGGCTGTGACGGGTTAACGAAACGGTAACCACCTTTGAACTCGAGTTTCACAATCTCTTTAATACCAAGCGGCGAACGGATGTTATAAATTATGTACGAGAACACTAATCTCTGTAACCATTTACCGAACACTAAATTGAGCACTCACGTGTTTTCATTAAAGCTTATCAGGTACCCGTGCTGTATATATACTTCCATATTGTTCAAATATTATGGCTTTCGTTGGTGTATATAGTCAGTCAACCGGTGTCCGTATCACCGTTGAAGCCGACATACTTAGTATTTCTTAATAAAACGAACTAAATTACAAATATAAATTAGACCACTACTTGATATAATTAAACAGTGTATTTAAGTATCTGTACTTGTTGTACAGCCACGTCATGTGAATACGTGATACTTGAAAACGGCTTACAAAGCTAAATATATTTGACAAGCTAGATATCACGACTACTATATTCATTGCTTCAAATTCGCGGTGTTCAACCTGTTAATTATTCAACATAGACCTATCCGCATAGTCCGCATTTGGTTAACATTTTATAGCAAGATACGTACATAGGTGTCGTAAATGTAGCAACCAGTATCTTCTCCTGAGGGAGATACTCGACGCTCTGTACCTCGTCGTAGTAGAACGGCATCTCACCGGGCACGGGACACTTGAGTCGTGCTTTTAGGAATGTACTCCAGTTGTCCTTCATCACCCTGTGCCCGCCAGAATCGTTCTTACAAACGCGCGCGATTCTTGAGTAGATAGTCTGTAAAAAATATATAAATTTGAGAAAACCTTTTTCACTTTTAATATATCAACCGTCACTTATAACTCAAACAACTTTTTTTTTCATTAATATGTGAAGGAACGTGCCTGTAGGGCAAGCCCAAACTCTTAAATATGCATCTACATTATAAAACATCATAGCATGATGTCATTTTTTTCTATTATACCTTAGGATCTTGTCAAGACTATACAACATATAATTGATAAGTTCTAGTGTACATTATTGCTTATAAAAAGAATATCAAGCTTTTGGGCCTGTACGGGATACCGCTACTGCTTACTAAATAAGAACATCATCAACTATATGCAGCATTCTATTACAAACATGGACATTTTCTACAGAACTTAACCAGCTCTTCGCTTATTCGCATCCAGTTGCTTCCAACCGCCGTGCGTAGATTGCGATTGCATCTGGTCAGGATGCGACCAATGTTACTATTTTTTATGAATTTTTCAAAATTGTACACTTAAGTGAAGAAAAGAGGGTTAAAATTTCAATGGAACCTATTATTCTTTGAGTCGATAAGACTCGAATTTAGGTACACATGTTGTAGAGGGATGAATGTTCAATAAAAAAATATAACACTCAGCGAAACGGACGCAAACCGGCTTTTAATACATGTAATTCGAGACATTTGCTGGTCTTTAAAGTTTATTTTTTGTTTTAAATTCAAGACTACTGATGAATAGTCTTGAAGTACATTGACCCCAAAACCAGCGTTATTGATTAATCTAACATAAAAAGTCTATTTCCGATAACGAAATATGAATTATGAGGTCGATATACATTAGAAGTTAAGCTTTCGATTAGTGCTACAGGAACTTCTATTTATGTTAAATATTAATTTAAATACAATTAACATAACACTTACCTTTTGAAATGTCAATAAACTATTTCATTTAAAACCATATATATCTTGTTACCAAATTTGGTATATATTTTTTTTATGAGTCAGTGATCAGACAGAACAGATATAAAACTATTTCTATACTTATATAAAAATTCTTGTTAATTCAGCAATTATGTGTATAGTTTTATTTACATTAATAAAAATATCATGCACGTTAAACCTTTTTTAAAACTATGTATGTGTTACATATATTGGTCAACGATATAAATGTGTAAACAGAATCTAATTCCTAAGTCGATATAACCTAAGTCTAATGCTAATTTAAATAACGAACAATACAATTCTTTGAAACAAAATATTTTTGGTAATATTAAATGGCAACAATATGACGCAATTCAACTAATTACAGTATTATATTAATATATTATAATTTTTGTAGTCACAAATGATGTTAAATAGATTTAACTCACCTTCCCACAGTTTAAATACTCGACGGCAACCTCTCTAAATACAAAGTAAACGAAATAATCGTCCTCAAAGCTTCCCACAAACTGAGGTTCGTTCAGCCAGTTCAGGTCATATTGGGTTGTTCGCAACATACCCGTGTCGATAGACGCAGCACCGCGACTCCTGGAATAAGGACTTTTTTGAAAATTTGTTGGGAATAATTATTAACTACTTTTGGGGTTTTGTCGCTTGCCTTGAAAACCAGAGGTCTCCAATTAGATTCCGATGGTAGAATTTTAAAGCCCGCCCAGCTACGCGCCTGCATTATCAATCTGCATCACAATTGCTATGTTTTGGCGGTCATACAGATGGAAAGAGCATGCTAGGCGAGAAGCCACTTAACATGATATGAAATCGATTAGAAGTCTCAACCAATTGCTGATAAAAAAGTAACGAACAATAATCACTTTACATCTCAAAATACGATTTCCAAATTAAATAAGATTCTCGAATTTTACCCTTACAAATATATATTTTTCACTTATAACTCGGCATAAATATACTAAAAATGAAATTATTTTATCCTTAATAAATCTTATTTTGTCTGTAAATGCCGCTATTAATAATCTGTATGCGAGACTACGATTTCCCAGAGGAACACGTGGCTTGCATTCTGATCTAAAATAATAACTGAGGCAAACATCCAAGCATACTATAAAAAAATAAAGTGGTTGCTTAGTGGAAAAGTGAAAGTTGACATACGTAACGTAATGGATTGAATAACAAAATAAAATCATGCCTTATTAAAATGAACATAAAAATATTAAATTTTTTTATCATGTTAGAATTGATTTTATCCAGACTATCAGATACCAGTATGGTAGGTACGTACCTAGATATGGTAGTGTCAGAGCTGGTAAAGTCTGTGGGTGTTCCCGCGTAGTATTCCCCGTTATTGGCCAGGATTGCACTAACGTTGGAGTGAGGGCTGTGAGGGCAGAGGACCACGCCTGGCAGCCACTCCGATATGTTACTTATTTCTTCGATCTAAAAGATAAAAATCGAAAGAAATCGTATATAATGCATAAAAGAAAATTAAAAACTAGATCTAGAAGTTAGTGAAGTACCTCCTTACCAGCTGTTTTTGGTTATTGCAGCTGAAAACCATCGTCATAAATATATACTTTTCAAACAAAATAAATTTTTGCTTGGAACCTACAATGCTCTTTTTGCGTGGAGGGTTATTAATTGCATTAAAATGACGTAAAAATACATTAATTTTCCATATTTAATTCATTCACCACAATAAAATAATTTATTAGCTATGAATTAATAAATAGATGAAAATAATTTACAAAATCGTTTTTAGATATTTGTTAATTACATAAAAATATAGTTAACTACGCTTTTCATATTCTTTAATGACCTTTTTAAATTCTTTATTCAAGACGATTAATATTCGTAGATTTAAAAACGACAACGTTAATGCATGGTTATTATCATGGTCGAGATTTACGAAAATTATGTTATTTAGTGAATCAGTTTTATTCAATTACATGTTATAAAATTAGTACTTCATTTAATCAATAGTACGTTATGAAATTCTTACCTCTCTCCAGTTGCACATGGGACTAAAAGCATTTGTACCGCAGGCGAAGAGCTTGTGGCCGTAGGACAGAAGTACTTTTATGTAGTTATGACAGTCTTCCTCTGTCTGCCCCTTCACTTGGCACATCTTCGTCTTATCTGGTGACGCAGGCCAATGTGAACGCTCCAAAGGCCTCAGTCCACGTAACGACAATCGATATAAGGTATCCCTGTAACAAATGTATATACATTTCACACACTTATTATTCAAACAAAGAATTACCGTGTAGATACGATTTTTTAATTTAATTTTATCTAATGGTATTATTTCGCATAACTATAAGCATTGTTTTCTTGACTCGATCTGCCACCATAATAGTATTGCTGTGCCAGTCATACATTTAAAAGCCCGAGTGTTTTGGTCGAGTACGCTTCACAATTTCCAACCTCATTGTTCCTTAACAGCATGTCTCAATCGAGGTGAAATGTTAGCCCTTTGTCAATGAGCCCATATAATAAAAAAAAACAACTACACGATTATTTTTATTACGCGCATCCTTCATTGTACGCAATTTTTTAATTATAACTTTATACAGCATTGAGTTTTCTAGTATTTCACACCGGGCTAACTAAAGCAGTAGGTCTCAGATGACAGAAATTACATAAAGTGGTAATACCGGAGCGCTTATACCTTATGTCACAACGCGACAACCACAATGTGGTGTATGTATAATTGGGTCAGATGTATCATTTACCATTTTGTGGTAGTCATACTAGAATCGCTTTGCTCAAAAATATATAATAATTTTCTGTTGTAGGTCGTAATAACAATATTATCATTAATATTTTTTTATCGGCATTTGGCTATTACTTGACCTCGATTTTATCTGATATTAAGTAAAAACGAAGCCGTAGGTAGTTAAGGGTGTTGGCCCAGAATACTTCTGGCTATGACAAGTATGACTCCTGGAATACAGCAACACTGTTATAGCGGAAAATTAACAATGATGGATATAGCTAGTAAGACGGATTCGACAAACTTTAACACCATACAGACTCCACTACTAGTATGAAATAGACAAATACAAAAAAATTATATTAAATAATAAAATAATTTTACATTTTTAAAAAATATCTTGCAGTTTTACGCTGATAAATTTGATACAACATAAATGTTCCTATCAGTACTCATAGCAAAGCTGTCAAGTGGTTAAGTGCAAAGTCTAGCCCTGTGAGTAATAAACCATGCATGTGTTCCACTCAGAATTTGTTCACGGTCGTTTCGTGCTTGTATGTCAATCTAGCTAGAAAATTACAATTTCATGGTATAGCTTCGTATTCTGAAACTTGAATTTGCATCAACGTATGATAATTTTTATAATGCATAATGTCTATAGCCAAAAATTCTTCTAATGCCTTTCTTAGTTATACCAAGTTTTTATTTAAACGGAAAGAAAACTTTAAATAAATTGATTTTACTGTGTATATGAAAAACTTTTTAGAAAATGTTAAACAATAGATAGCTTTAAATTTGCTTATATCTTCAGCATTTAAAGGACATTTATTAAAACTTAAGCCAAAATCATAATTATACTACTAATCAAATACAGACTATGGGCCAGGCTTTAAGGATAAGGAAATATAAGTAAGGATTCCAAAAAAAGTTTTTTTTTCTATGAGATATTTTAATTCCAACATAGAAACATCATCATGCATTCAACAGGCAACACCTAGCCACTAAAGATTAACAGCTCAATTAAGACGGATCGGCAGCGAGAAGCAATCAATCTACGGCAAGTGAAAGATTACTTAAAGCGAAAATAAGTACGAACACAGCTATCTATAGTCGACTATAGAATAATTACCGGTATATAAAAAGATTACATTTGCAATCCCTTCGCGCCGTGCTATTCTTTACCAATTACAAAAATTATTTCAACATCGCATACTCGTACATGAGTTAGGAATGCTTATTTGTTTATGTTCTTTTAGCAAGTATGTTTTCGTTTCTCCTTTTAGAGTTCCGTACCCAAAGGGTAACAAATGCAACCCTACCACTAAGCCTACGCCATCTATATTTGTCCGTTTGTCAGCGGACTTGATCTCATGAACCGTAGGTAGAAAGCTGAAACTTTAACAGATTGTGTGTTTCTATTGCCACTACAATAACAATAAAAATTAATAAAAGTAATATAATACACGAAACGTGGTTACATTCACGTTAAAGGTATGGAATCTTTCGAGGTGCGCAGTCTGAGTTGCGCTTGTCCATTTATTTTAGTTTTTTTTTAAATAAAAATAACAAGTAATACATGCAATGAGGATAGGCAGTCTCATCGTTTAATTACTGAACTCAGGCAGAACGGTATGCACTAAGTGCTCCTGGGTTTTCTGGTATAGCGAGTGTATCATAAAAAGCTTACACTTTCCACTATTGTGGAAATAGACCTAATCCTGTAAGCATCGCTGCATTATATAAGAAATTAATAATCCCCATAATGCGTCGAGGGTGACCATACCTTACATTCCTTCCAGATTGCTCACATTGCATGTATCCCTTCCAACGTTTTATTTTGTTCCAATTCAGAAAGATATGCAAATCTATACAATTATTAGCTAATAAGCGGACAGGGAATGCTGTCTAACACATCCTTAGGTGTACCGACGATCTGGTGAAAGTTGCGCGAAACCGCTGGATGCGGGTAGTACAGGACCGACCAGCGTGGTATTCCTTGAGGAAGGCCTATGTACAGCAGTGGGCGTCTACCGGCTGATGATGATGATTATATATCCCTAGTATTAATAAAATAACAAATACATACATATAAATATGAAACTTTTCTTGAAACATTACACGAGAGTCGCACAGACTACACTCATGAAATACAATTCTTTAAGGAAAACTTAATATCTAGCACGTTCTGATGCCTGTTCTATTAGCGCATTTAATTAAATTGCATTGTTTTAAGTGAATGCTCATTCAGTTCATGATATTTCAATAACTTGTAACACAAGTTATAAGAACCTTTACATCTAGTCAGTGGCTAATTATTAGCAGATACATAAATTACAATTGGACTGTTTCCATTATAGAGACGACACTACATTTTGGTTAATAATTTTTTTTTTCGGTTAATAAATCACTTTCAATGTAGTTTATTGCAATATATTGAAATATTTCCCCACACCTATCTACTGGAAATGACGAATGTTCCTAAAATTTTTATCCACATTTTTAATAAAAATAACTTATAAGTACACTACTTATGGAAATAGCACTTGCTTAAGATAATAAAGAAATGCCTTAATTCAAAGCTTTAAGTACCACTCTAATGATGTGTAGGTAGAGTATGCTCCCGAGCGCGGCTTCTACAAAATGAATGTTCCCCATTGATCTTCGTAACACGGTGGTGATGAATAATGCGCAATATTAAGACACATTATACACTTGCGAACAGTAGAACGTGATTGTAGTGTAAAGTCTCCGATTTCATTGAATATTAACGAATACTTTTTGAATGAATGGACACGCTTGTTTCACGTATACTACGAAACATATACGAGTGAACTTGTGATATAGGCTTAAGTATATCAGGTTAAATTATACCTGTTATTTTTTGTAGTAGAAAATTATAAATCGAAATCTGATATTAAATAGTGTCGAAAAAGAAATATATAATTAGTCGAGAACGTGAGGTTATTAAAATTAATTCAATCAATTACAAATTATAATAATTTTAAGGATGTCTGCTTTAATCATGTTTGTTTGGCTGATATTTGAAACACTAAACCGGACTACTGATTCATTATTTGGTCAAAAGACTTCGTGGAAAAAATAGAGTTATATAGTATACGTTCTACATGTAGATTAACAATTCATAAATCTTTTGCTTAGGTAATAATATCACCTAAATTTTTTGTACATTCATATTTCACAAATTGTTAAAATATATTATAGATTTTTTATTATTAATAAGAACAAAATAAATTTTTAATAACATACAATCTTTACATTTATTCTTAACATACAATCACACGTAACAGTAATCCGTTATAACAATCGAATACGTACTTGTTACAGGTTCGAAATTAATCCAACGGTACTGTGAAAAAAAAACAAATACAGTACCCGTTACTATGTGGTGACATCCATTTTATGGTAGGGAGCAAACGGTTCTCGCTTCCCAGTACTTCCCATACAGATCTATTATTAGTGTGTAATAACTGTACTGTAATCCGTTTCAAACTTAACTAGTCAAACCTGACTATAAAATGAACACGCGAGAATATTCATGTCTTGTTGAACACTGACAACATACCGGGAGATTTGTTTGCGGTCACTTTGAAACTGGAGAGCTGATATGGATCGGATACGGTCGGGAGCTGGCCGAGGCGCCCGTTACAATAGATCGGATAAACGAATTAAACTCCGCCGAGGACACACTTGAAGCACGCTGGATACAGATACAGAAATAGAATTATACCAAGTATTAGATATCTGGCACACAGAATACGAATTAAGTAATTTAATACGGATATATTAACTAGCCCGTTGTTGTAATGGAAATAGTCCTGCCTCTTACACCAGGGGTCGCGGGTTCGATTCCCGCTCAGGACAAACATTCATGTGATGAAATTTGTTATTAACATTTATTTTCGTGATTTATTTATCAAACATCTATTTATGTATATTGGTCTCTAATATCCCATACCACATGTGCTGCTTAGCTACCTATCTTGGGAATTAAAGTACTTAGTGTAAAAAATGTCCCAAATTCATTATTATTATTATATAGGAGCATAAAAGAATGTTTCTCATTAATAAAAAAGTAAATCCTCGCAACTGGTAACTAAAAAACTTTAAACAGTATTTACCCTCTCTGATCGTCATACGTCTCTTACCGGATGTGTAAAAAGAACTTTACTATTCAAAGTTTCCCGTATCGAAAGAACAAACATGCAGAGAAGTTAGCTTAACGCATTAGAACAGATAACTTAAGTGTTCCTAAATGTAACAAATAATCATAACATTCATTAGAATGAGGTAAGAAATTGTACACGCCTTCAAAGTAATGAATGCGTCTCCTTGACCAAGTCGAGAATCACTTGGTCAAACAATAAATGTTTTAATAGCTGGTCAAATGTTCACCACAAAAGGCTTATTGACATGATAAGGCAAACATTCATACTCCCTTTTGATAGACGCCGCGCTTCGCACCATTCTTACACGACAATAAATCTGAGCTTCTATGTTACTTGGAAACTAGAAAATCTTACCAATTATATATGTAAACTTAACGCTTTCAATGCAATGTCATGCATAAATAGACTAAAGTTATGCAACCTTTCAAATAACACTTTTTCTAGAAATCTTGCCCAATAATTTTCTCCTTCTTTTGCTATTTTGGTTAAAGGTGTGTAATAAAAATATTGCTCATCTTTTTCATAATACAAAAACCCCTTAACATGTAAACAATTCATAAGCTGCTTATTCAGGTTAATTTAAGGAATAACTTGTCTCTCTCTTTCTTAACTTGAAAATCATATTTTGAAACAATATACAGAACATAAATTTCATACAAAAATTTCCCCCTATTAATAAGTGTTTCTCTTATTACAAAAAAAATGCTTAACTGGTTAATGATTTCAGAACGAATTATGAGGTTGTTTTAAAATATTTAAGTTGTTACTACAATAAAGGTGTTGCGAATATATAATGATATAAGAATTGAAAACATTCGCGTTTATAGTTTACTCACGTAGTATAATGTTTTAGTACAGGCACGTAGTAACATATATCGCGTATGGCCTAACGTTTAGTACTTTGTGATATACGAGTGTTAAGCACCAAATGCGTTCTGTAGAATACGCCAATGTACGGCATACCAAATCAGGAGAAATGTACAGCCGGAAAGAATAGGTATCGGGATGGTTGTTGTAGTTTTGTCTAACCTGCCTGATTAGCTACCGCCCTCAATAACAATCTACCGCCATAACAACATCGCCGTATTGGACGTCATACATATAAGAGCCTGAAATATTTGATAATAGCACGCTTCACCTTCGACGGCCTCATTGTCACTGAACATCAGTGAAATTGAGGTCAAGTGTTAGCCCACTGCCGATAAAATAAAAGCAAAAGTTACATCTAATTGCCCACAATATTACGCAGAATTTAAAAATGATTAAATTTAAGTAAGTGCAGTCATGACTACATATAGTTTGTTAAGATTTATTATATATCTATACATAAATCTAGTGATAGAATTAATACGATGATCGTTAAATGTTAACTTTACGTTCTAAACCAACAACAGCATTATAATGTCTTGTAAAGCGCGCGGTTCGAAGCGGACGAACAGCTTTCAAAGCTGCATTGCCCATTTGCCACGGCTACAATAATTGATAGAAATCACTGTTGCCACGGCCCGAATAATTTAGTTTTACTTAGTACAACTGAAATAAATACATTTTAGTGTATTTTCTATAAATTTTCTATGTTTTTAACTGTAACGCGAGAGTCCCAGGCTCGATTCTTGGGTAAGACGAGCAGTGGAGTTTAGATAATGTTAGGATTTATTCGAATCCACCTGGTTCACTACCATCCTAAATGACATTTTGCCGCTATAACAGCATTACAGTGTTCTGGCAATTATGCTGTGCAAGCACGTTTCACCATCTATGGCCTCATTGTCGTTGAACCATAGTCGTTAGCCTATTACAAATTAAAAATTAAAAATACACTCAAACTGTTTAAAGTTTAGTACAGGTCTACTAATTGGAATCTATGACCTATTGATGCCTATTCCCCAAAGCAAGCGCTTTTATATCTTATTTTGAATCTTATTTCATTGTATACTATATATCATTCGAGATTTTAATCCTGCAAATTCATTAAACAATATAATATATAGTGATCTCTCATTGTTTTCCCCATAAAATTATCCAGGGACGTTGTGACCGGCAGCTTTGAAATAAATTTTTATATCAGATCGCTACAACCCTTGGCTAAATGTTTGAACTGCACATTACGGGGCAGTCTTCGCTTTGAACAGACCTCCAACCGCAATCCGCGAAATTTCATATTTTCGTTAATTATTTGTATTAAAAAAGCAGTGTAATAAACGAAATTATTAAACTTAATTTTCAATTTTAACTTCAATTTGAAACGGTTACTTTGAAGAAGTCACTGATAATAGTTCAAAATAGAAAAAAATAGCTTATGTAGCAACATAAACACAATCCACACTATGTTCATGACCTAGTTTTAATAGAACATTGAATCTAAACATCACATTCAGTCAACAAGTGGGCGATTATTTTCTGGTTACATTATTTTATGACCGCCTCCGTACTACAGATACACATGTCCCGTTAGCATTCGGTGTTGCGATAGTGGGCGTGCGTGTTTAGCAATATCTTTATAAAATATACTATAAAAGACTTATCACATCTCAACATACATTTGAAATGGATATAACTAAAACTTATATTTACATTTTTCCCGATGTAATACTATTTCCCAAATCCGCAAACACCGCAAAAATGCGGTGATAATCTAGCTTATCGGTTCAGCTTAAATCAAAGTCACAGAAAATTAAAATTTTTGTATGAAATAAAAAATATTTGGATTTACTGGAACGAATTAAATTCATGGTTGTTAACGCTAATAAAGGCAATTTATTGACGAACATACTTTATGACCATAAAGTAATGTTTTTTTTTTTCATTTTGCTTTAATGACAAATTATAAAATTCAAATTCCGAATAAATATAAGTTTTCTTTAATTTATTGCAAGAATTAAAATTCTTAGATAAATATTAAAACCAACATTTTCAATTTACAACGCTTTTGTATAATGTACTAAGGTAAGAACTGGACGCTCACAAATAAATTAGCAATCTAGAAATCGGATCTCTACCAATCTTTCGCCTTCTTCCTCTGATTGTCCCAATGCTACGTTAAGACGTCTGTCGTGGTAGTTATGTTAAAATAATCTAAGGCGTCAAATAATTACAATACCCACGCAGATTCCATTGCGAAGTAGCGGTAGATATGTAGGCAGTCTGTGTCGCTGTGTTTACGATAACCACCAATGTGCCTACCCAGTGGAAAGTGATAGCCGATACTTAGGTTGGAATCGTAATGCACTAGCGGTGCTGTAATTCTAAAGTATTCGCATGTAAATGCGTACATCGACAAGCTTTAAATTGCTAATAAGGAAGGAATTAAGACAACAAGATTTGTAATGAAAATATACAGTGATTAAATGTATTATCCATACTATATATAATATATAGGCTCAACTAAGTAATACATAGGTATGTAATAATTATACAAAGCGGTCGTAGCTCAGTCAAGTAAGTAGCGTGGAACTCTGTGTTAAACAACTCGATTATTCCTGGGTTCGATTTCACTGAGGTTAAGCATCCGGTAAAGGAACATAATATGTCCTCACACAACTGTTTATGAAAACATCTGCCAAACCACTTGGTCTTCGCGACGAACATCCTTTCATGTCTCCAAATCCGAATTCTTATGCCATCTATAATGTAGAGCGTGCGTAGATATAAGGACTTTAATGAAATGTAATTCATTATCAACTATTAAGTTTTTTGCGTCTGTTATTCCTCAAATCAATTAACATATTAACAAAAATACTGCAATTTTATATTCCAATTAATGCATAAGAATTTTTTTCAACGTCAATTCACTAGGAAAAAGTTAATAAATACATTGTAATATTCTATTCAGCTAAAAACTGATATTAAGCACATTTTAAAATTATTCTAAATCAGCCCGAATATTGGAAACTTATCAATAATTCATTGCTAAAGATCGGAAAATGATATAGGATCCGCTAAAAAGAATATTAACTATAAGCCCGACGCTCTCTGCAAATAACGATCTCATTAAACTTCTTCATAAAACCCAACCTGGTAACAACGCATAAGTTATATCGAGCGTTAAATTTATTCTTGCAAACCACTTAACACAGTTATCCGGTACTACAAGATACGACAATCAAAGTAATCAACATCTATTTTTAACCTGTTGCTGAAGGTAAAGTGCCGCATTGTGGCACCAACATTAATTTATAAGGTCTGCCATCGTGGGGCTCGTGCCGCGACAAATTAAACTGTGTTATGAGTTCGTTTACCTGCGCGTGTGGAGAACCTTTATTGGACAAACGAAATGGTGGATGGCGGGAGAGCATTCTTGAAAAGACCTTTATTTAAAAGGAGTTCGTTTGAAAGTTACTGCATTCATAAGAGCAGTATTTATTTTTATTGGAATTAAAAAAGCAACATTTTTACTGATGTTTTCTGCATTAATGAACTACTAATTATTATAAAAATTATATACAAGAGTACCCTGTGACCAACTATATATAAATTCTATAACTGTTCAAATACCTAACACAAATTATACAAAGTAACGTAAAAAAATTTAGCATCATGAATAACTTTATTCTATATATTAGAGGAAAAAAAACATTTTCCAATTGCGGCAGTGTACAATAAACATCTATTATATATAATTAAAAGCTCTAAATTCATTGTTAGCCTAGAAGTTAAAAGATAGAAGATATACACAATAAATTACAGATGTGAACGATCTCTTTACAAATATCAATCTTATTCTTTTCGCAGTTAGTTACACATTAACTTATCAACAAATAATTGTTGATAAGGAACTTTATAACCGAATCTAACCATCGATTAACTTAACTAAAAAAGTTTGTAGTACTAAAAAAAATTACGCAATAACCGTACAACAAATAAAACCCGTTGGTCTATCACAACTAAGATTATCGTATCTAACTCCGTTGCGATTAAGCACAAACTATTCTCGACTTTATCATAATACCATAAAGTGCACGAGTGATTAAATTTCATTGTTACAAAGTGCATTAGCTCCCTATCATACCCTTACCAACCTGTTAGTTGATAACACTATCAAGTTGTCATATAGGTGAATGACACAAGCATTTGTATTTAGGGCTATTAGAGACGAGCTTGTGTGTACTTTTACCGAATTTCCAATCACTTTATATTGTATATTACAAACGAATATGAACTTAAGTTTAACATCTTATGTTATCTTAGTTATTTCTAAGACTTTTCTTAAAAAACGTAATTAGCATGAAATACATGTTTTCATGTTTTTTTTTAATATTATATTTTAAATTAGAATATACTAGGTTGCGAATTCGTTGAGTTGTAGAATAAAAAGATTCATTTTGAATCAGTCACTGATATAGAACTGACTGGCTGATATAGAAATTAGTCAGTCAGTTAGTCGTGAGGACTTTGAATTTTATAAGTATAGATGATATACAATTTTTATTAAAGTTCATCCAATGGCAAAAAGGGACATAGGAAAGATCTTATTTACAATTTTACTTAATATTCTGTACGAGAAATCTAAGTTTACAAATATCTTTTTTATATAATTATCTGGAAGCTTTAAATTCCTGAATAATAAAATAACCTGAAGGTACACCGTGCTAACTATTACATCAGGTCTAAGGCAACAGATCTTCCGTGACTGGTACTGTCACTGGTAACATCAGGAGTTAAATAGTTAAAATAACCGCAATTAAATACAAAATCAAAAAGAATCCAAAAATACGCTTTTTCCTGTTAATATACTTGCCTACGGATGAAAAAGGAAGTGTCAATTTATATATGCGACCTAAAAGGCGAGATCATTATAGCCCACGTTGCACATAAAAATCACTTTTGATTGTGGGAACTGTAGCACCTCCTTATTGTTGTTTCCACATAGGGTAAGATTTCGTCATAAAAGCTTTTGGAAATAGAATTTAAATGGTTAATAAGGTGTAGTAGTAAGGTTAACATAGCCATAGTAAAACATATAAGATGATAAGCCAAAGTAAGGAGTTATTGTTACATTACAATGTCTCCATAAAATATATGAGGACCAACATGTCTATTTCATTTTAATATCTTATTTTACATTGTAATTTTTTGTGTATATATATCTACATTGTTAAGTATATTTTAGATTTAGTTATTATTAATCGTGTTATCATGAAAACACATTCAGAAATAAATGTAAGAAAGAAATGTTTAACAAGTTTTGTTTATACAAACATATCTAGTAATTTAATCAGTTCTGCCCTTTGAAAACTACAATGGCGTAAACCGAAATAAATACGTTCTTTTTGTATGAAAGTCTTATTTTTACGATGAGGGTTAAAAATATGGATAAGAATAAAAAAATACTCCTCACCTAGCGCCTACAATCACCTGGTCCCTCGCCACGTCGAACAGTAGTTGGGAGAACGCCCTGGTTTCTTTATCTTCAAAGATATCGCTATCCGACGCCAGCAAGTCTGCAATACCGTATTTATCAATGAACATAAATATTTTTTTGAGATAAGTTATTAAAATCGATATTAAAATTTCTCGCCCAGTCGCTAATGGACACCGTATTTCTCCTGCAGTTTCCTCGCTGAATATTTTATAGCTTTTTATAACTACATTGCTTCGTAACATCGTACACGATTGGAGATTTGTTTGATTTGTTTACAAATGTTACTGAAGAGATATTATATGTGGATATAGCGATTCTTGTTGCGAAATTCTTACTTTTTGTATTTATCAACAGGTATAATGTAAATTTCGGTTATGGTTTCATCGCTCAAGCCAATTTTTTTATTACTTTACATCATTTAACCTAGCGTAGCTACATTCCGTTTTTCAACGAGTATTGTGGGATGATTATTATCACTTCCTTGCTCTGATATATACGTTATCTATGACAGATTAAAATAAAAATATCAATGATCTATATAAAGTCGAACGGAATTCGAAATTGAATCGATGCATGAGTTTTTTTTTTTTGGATATGCACGAACACTTAACTTGACAATGAGGCCTTACATGGTGAAGCGGGTTCAGCCAGAATACTTCTGTCTGTCACATGTATGAATAGCGGAACACAGCAATTCTGTTATAGCAGCAAATTAAGGGTCGTAGCTAACTAGAAGGGTTCGAAAAACCCTACCCCCATCCAAACTGCAATACACCTGTGGCCTAGGAATCAAACCTGTTGCAAGGCTAGCGGTAAACCAAGGCAGTAAGAACTCAAAAATCACTACTATTAAAATATCTAACATCTCAGCAGAACCCACTCGTGCATCGACTTCTGTGTCAAGTAAATTTACCGAGCCACACCAACGGTGACAGCGTATTAATTAAACCAGTTTTTCTTTGTTTGTCAAAACACACAGAAACGCAAGAAAAACGCAAGAGCAAACGCATTAACGCTAATGTATTGCTAAACAGTGACCCGGCCGACGTGCGCGTGTTTGGCAAACGGACTTTTTATAATTGTTAATCTTCATTATCTAGACACCAGCGCGGCCTAGATTGACCGCACGAGGCGCTCCGCATCATCACAGACATAAAATACCTTTTAATGAGGCCTACATTACAATATTTGATGATCTACGGTACATTTCGTTTTAAAATACAAACTAAAAGTATAATGACTTTTTTTTGTATTTTCGCTAACATTACACATATATAAAAGTAATATAAATTATATAATAATAATTAAAAGGTATTTAATTAATTTGTAATTTTTACATATTGGCACGTGTTACAACATATAATATAAGCAAAATTGATATTGTTATAAAAACTCTGTTATTGGTTATTATATTTTTCATTATTTAAGTTTATTACTACACCTATCCTTGACCACACATCAAAATACTATGGAACGATTATTTCTATTCGAAAATTTGCATGTAAAGCTTGTCCGGGCATTACCTTTACACAATTTGAACGGGTAACTACTTCTATAGCGGAGTGGTTTACCGCTACCCTTATAACACGGAAGTACCAGGTTTGTGTCTCGGGCCTCATCAGTAGTGGAGTTTAGCTTGTGGTAGGGTTTTTATCCCACCTGAATAGCTACCACCCTTAATGTTAATCTGTCGTTATAAGCTAGAGTACGAGGGGTGATCAAAAAGTAAAGATAAACTGGTATTTCTAATAAAGATCCAAAAAAAATCGAAAAAATTTTTCGCTTCTTCGCTCCTTCACTACTTCTCAACTAAAAATTGTATAAATAGGACGTAATTTGGAGGAGCTACATTTGAGAGCTCACCGGATCACCGGATCCGTGGGCCAGTTTCGATGAAGCTGTAATAGTCTTCAATAAGACTAACAGCACAAACTTCACCGAATCCAGCAGCCGCAGGAGTTACAGTCATTTTAATACCAGCAGTCGGAGCGATAACACGAAAATGGAGAAACACGAAGTGAGATGCGTCATCAAGTACCTCTGTTTGACAAAAATGTCTACCAAAAAGATACACGCTGATTCGGTGGACACATTGGGGTCTCTGCTCCTCTATATTCTAAGATGGCACGGTGGTGCAAAGAGTTTAAGCTGGGTGGAACATCCACAGAAGATGAACATCACGAGGGCCGCCGAACCTCGTCCCTCACTGAGGAAAACGTGAAAAAAAACGAAGATATCGTATTAGCCGACCAAAGAGTAACTGTTAGACATTTAGCTGAGGTCATAGGGATCTCATATGGCAGCCTCCAAAGTATTTTGACCAGCAAAATGAATATGAAGAAAGTCTCCGCGCGTTGGGTATCGATTGCAAAGTTCCAGGCTGACCAAGAAATTTTTTTGTCTCATTGACCATGGACAAAACATGGATCCATCATTTTGTACCTGAGACTAAGAACAATCGATGACTTGGAAAAGGCCATCCTCACTGACGTCGAAGAAGTTCGAATTCAAGGTTATGGCGTCCTTTTTCTAGGATGCTGAGGCAATCATAATGGTTGATTACCTGGAAAAGGGAGCTACTATAACGGGCTCCTACTACGCTGATCAAATAAGACGACTGCGAGAAGCCATAAAGGTAAAAAGACGGGGCAAACTCCGAGCGAAAGTCCTGTTTCATCAGGACAACGGTCCTGTACACAAAGCCGAAGTTACGATGGCTGCCATTCGAGAAGCAGGCTTCGATCTGGTCGAACAACCGCCCTATTTTCCAGATTTAGCCCCCAGCGACTTCCTGTTTCCTGTTTCCTCGGATCAAGGAACACGTCAGGGGCAAGAAATTTGAGGATGATAGCGAGGTAATGGCTGCTGTAGAGGCATTTTGGGATAGCCAAGATAAAGATTTTTTTAAAGGGTATTTTAGGTTGAGAGAAATGATGGACTAAATGTATCGACTTGTTAGGAGACTATGTAGAAAAATAAATCAAATTTAAACTAGAATCGTTGTTTTATTATAGTCATTATCCTTACTTTTTTATCGCCTCTCGTATAGCAAGATAGCAGACTCGCAAGCGGCTTTAATGTCACTTGGTAAATGTTAGCCCATCGGCGACAAATAATTAAAAAATAGCTTATACAAATGTGACACCGGATGCAATTTTTTTATCGGTTATGGGCTAACGTTTGATTTGAATTTCACCCTATGTTAAGTGACAATGAAGTCGTAGATGGTGAAGCGTGTTCGCCGCAATACTCTGACTCTCTTATATATGACTGCCGGAAAGCAGTAATAAACCTATGTAATGTATATTAAATATATAAAATAAGCAATCGCACAGCGCGTGAACCTTGAAAACTAGCTTCCTTGTCAATAAATATGGTCCACACAACTTTATATACGAGACTGACGATTGTTAACATGTCTTAAGCACAGCGCTCGATATTTAGTTGCACTCGCGATCGCTTTTTAATACAAATGTCAACGAGAGAACACATAATTGGAACAATAATAATTTGTGTGACGTCTCCAGTTCTTTAATCCGTTCGAAACGTGGAGGTGTCTTAAGTAGCATTTTATAAAAAAAAATCCTTTTTACTGTATATATCATGCAAAATGTTTGATAATATTTTGCATTATTATTGCATTTGCATTTGCAGATGTGCAGCCCGCAACATTTGTAAATAGATGAACCAGTAATTCTCTTACAAGAGTGTTCTAGTATTTTTTGCTCGTTTTAGTCTTTAGTCATTTGATATCGACAAAATCGCTCTTCTGGCTCTATTCAATAAAAGTAATAGCCAAAAAATTGTTCCGGGTCTTTTAATTTTTCTTCATAACCAATACTCATATAAGAAGTTCTTTTTCCTAGAAAGATTTATACTATATATTGTTGATATACTTATGCAATGTTTATACTTAAGTAATGTAATATACTAATATAATATTTAAATTACGGTTGATTATTCAAAGATTTTATCTTTTTTTCCAAACCTCATTGATTTATTTACCTTAATATGTTTTATAATTTGAGATATTTTTAGTTGAGTAGAGTTGCCATAATATAAAATAGCGTAGGAACTATTATTGAATAAATCAAAGTAATAGATCAAGTTATTTTTAGCGTTCGGCCTCGGATCGCAATTGATATAATGAAACAAATGATGAAATTTCACTAGCATTGAATAGTGATGTCAGGGGCATTTTTTAGACCTACGCTATAATGATTTTGTGTGTCTAACCTAAATGATCTTATATAGCCTTGAAGAGGTAGACAAAGACATTAAGCGAATTGAGAAGTGACCGCGGCTCAAGTTGTACTACGGTATCAAAATGATCTAACATGCATTTTCTTAATGGCAGCCTTGTATCCAATGTGTTGTCTTTTCTATTTTCTTAACGTGGTTAACGTAATCAATTTTTTTTTATTAAAATAACTCTACGTTCGAACTATCAGTTTTTATGTCAATAATTTTCGTACAACAAAGTCAAAATTAAATAAGTGATCATTGAAAACACGGTAAATCAGATTTCACACTTTGTAATTATGGACTGAAAAGAAAGTAAAGAACGGGCCTTACCTTGGCGATTTATTATCCTGAAGTCATCTTCAGGCAATTCACCCTTGCTGAGAGTGCCGAAGATGATCAGAGCGGCGACTTTGTATAGGACAAACATTGTCGCGCTTTTGTAGTAATCTGAAAAAATAAGAATAATTAAGCTATAGGAGATAGATGACACCCAATGATATCAATGAAAATTCTTATTTTATTCTTTTGAACATTTTTCCTTTCTCATAATATAATCCGGATTAATTAAACTGTAGAAATTCACTGTCATTAATGAAGATACCACTTTAAATCTTTTTAAGATTATATCTATTAAAAATTTGTCACCACGAGCGATTGTGGTGGATTCTCACACAAATCATACTCATCTATTTGTTACTCAAACATATTCAATTGTGAAATAAATATTAATTACATGTCCTCGACGTACCCACAGCAATTTACGACTTTTGACATCACTAATCTAATGATCTTTTATAGATACCGTAATTAAATTTGGCAAGAAACTTTATTTGCCGCAATTTTATGAAACAGTTGGTAACTACTTTTGCAGAGCATTAAATTTATACAATAACTGATAATTATGTCAAAAATGCAAACATTAATCATCATCATCATTAGCCTGTGCAGTCCAATGCTGGACATAGACCACTGCCAAGGAACGCCAGATAGCCCGATGTTCCGCTATTCACATTCATTAATCACTTTTGCTTAAATTTTTATAAAAAAATGTGAGTTATAAAGATTAATAGCAAACTTTTATACATAATTTAATATTACTTTTACATAGTCGCTAATATTCTTTTAAACTAATACAAAAAAAAACTATAACTAATAAGAAACTATCCAGAAAAACATTGGGCGAAAATATACAATATACAAACTTGTTATTAATCAGTATTGGCATTTTTTTGTACGGTGAAACTTGTCCTTTACTGAACCGGAATTTTATTTGTACAAGTTATTACAGTTATAAAGATATTTTGATATGTCTTTCCTACTACCTACAATTACTGTTTTGTTACAAAACTATACTCAAAAACTAAAGCATGTCTATTACTCATGTTATAATAGTTATAGAGTGTATGAATATTATAACGTTTACTAACACAAATATTTAATATTAAAATGAATCCTCCGACCCTTTCATTTTATGCTATGGAATATTTTTTAATTATTTGTGATTTTACTATGCCCATTAATTTTTGTAAAATCTTTATTCTTTGCCTTTTAGCACCCTTAACTTTCCACGATGAGATTAAATTAATATTAAAAATAATAACAATAATTTAAAAACGATTTAATAATACCATTAACTCTAGATAACACATACATAAAAATATGCATACCCAAAATACATATGTATCTTTATGGAAACAATATTGTAACATTTCTTGTTTATTAACCTGGGAACAGACTACGGTAACTGTGTTATTGGGCATTAGATGCAGACATCAGCCCATGTCCCTGTGTACGTTAAGAGTCACTAAACTGGTTTCTAATCGTTGTTCGGTCTTGATATCTTAATCTTCATCTATAACGATATGATAAAGTTCATGAATTTGATTAAGTACATACAAACGCATGTTTATTTTATAACAAGCGTTTCTTTTTCTACAAATTACAATTTAACTAACAACAATAAAATTTGTTAAGAATTTAAACCCCAATGCTTTACTGGTTGTCCTACACAAAGAATTTTTCGGCAGCGACTGCTTAGCTACCATCCTCATGTTGTTTGGGTGGATACACAATATGAGAAATATAAAACATTTTTAAGCAAATATATTGTATTTTTATGTAAATTGACTGCAATCTTCCAGTTGTCCAATAACAAACAGAATTCGAGACGAGCACGCTTCACCATGTATAGCATTTAACAAAATGTGAAATTGTGATGAAAAGTTAATCCATTGTAAATAAAAAGTATAATATGGTACATATAATCTAGTTTAAGGACCAGCAGTAAAATTATTTCTTATATTTATTTTCTGCTAATAAACGTTTTACTATTTCCATATCTTAATTTAATTTTAATGGAAAATAAAATACAGTATTATTTTTCCATTGCTCATTATGATACAGTATATTTCTTAGAAGTCGAATTACACACAAAAATATATGAACAAGTAGATTGAGATAAATCATTCAGCATGTTTGAAATCGCAAACTCAGTTAAACAGAAACAAGAGTCCAATAGTGTTTATGCATTCACTCATCTTTATAATTATACTTCAAGTGCTCGATTATTTCGACCTACATTCAGAACAAACTTAAGATGAATTCATACTGTATTTATAAGATTAAAACACATATATGTTTATACACTGCCGGCCAAAAGTTTGAGACCACCTTGAAAAAATTACAATATTGAATAAAACTCCAAAAGTTAGTGCT
>DWQX01001278.1:0-29531 GCA_018245475.1 Pharmacophagus antenor | reverse complement strand
AGGTGAAAAAATGGGGGCGCTAAAAAAATATTTATTCTCAAAGTGGGCAGTAGACAAAATAAGTTTGGGAACCACTGTTGTAGACTATAGGGATTTACTATCAGTAAACTTTGGACTTACAGCGGTATTGTGGTAGGCCAACATAAAAAGGAAATTTTGACAAAATTAAAAAAAAAATCTTATAAACTATGTATATACCCGTTTAAATGAACAGATATAAGTAAAAATTACAAACAATACATATGTATACGTAGAAAAAAAATAGATACGAATGGAAAAGGGAAATAATATTTTCATGTTTCAAAAATGTGAAAGCAAGTTTTGAACCGTTTTGCTATAAGCAAATTCATTTGCAACTCCATTTGTATTTTAAATGCTTCAGTTATGAGGAGTTCGTCACGAACGCGAGTGCCACCGGCCGCGCTTGGTGGGTGTCGGGGCCAGGCCCATTCCACAACTTTCCCTCTCTACCGCCCCGAGGTGCAGCCACAAGATGCGCCCTCGGGCAGCTAACTCTTAGCGGATTACTCCAAATGCTTACTGTTGGTATGCATAAAAATTATTGTATTCTGTATCAGTTATATATACTATATATGTATTTAATGATGTTTAATGTTTGCCTTGAACTTTATATTATGTATTACAAAAGGTTGATTAGGTTCGCAAAATGTTATTGTTACTAATTATCTCTTATTTCGTACACAATAAGTACCATATTGTCACAGTACAAAATAAATAAAAATTACACTATAATTTGTTATTGTTCAACTTTAGTTTGTTCTTTACTCTTATTACGAAAAAAAAAAATACTTATAATTCCTTGCACATAGGTAAGATCATACGGGAAGCCTACAGCGATAAATTGGGACCAGAGAATATGGAGTTGTCGGGCAAGAAAGACACCGGTGAGTTTACTATGGTTATGTTCGTCGTGAACAATAAGTAGTGACGGTTAATTGCTTAAAGTGTTATACTTAAAAAGTCATAGATGTAATATAATAATATTTTGTAAATAAAATCACAATTGAATCTGAGATTTGTAAGGGTCTAGTTTATTTGGCTTAGATAAGTATGATTAAATTTATATCAATGATTTTACACATGAAAGATTGAAATGGTTATTTGAAAAAAAAAAAACATGTAATTCGGGCCTCCTCACCACTTGTCCGGGAACGAAGGACACCCCTATTGTACAAATTAACCAACCGTCAATACTCATTGGTCAAATTTTATAAATTAGTTAACACTGCGGACGAGTGTCGGTAAATAGTCGTTCAAGTATTTTTACCCAGAACGGTTGTGCGCTACCACTTAATCGTCCAACTTAGCGCCGAACTGCAAATATTGAATTATTCTTTTAATTAATTTAATTATAAATATATAGTAATATATCTATAATTACAAGATAAATATTAATTAATTATTCAATCTCATGTTTAAAATTTTTTTAATGCTGGATGGGCGGCTTCTTCCGCAAAATAATAATAATAAATAGAAAATTGTGACATAACACAGTGCTCTGATCATAAGGTAGGTAGCTAAGTAGCAACTGCAGTATATTACATGAATGTTTGTCCTGAGCGGGAAACGAATCCGCGATCCCTAGCGTAAGAGGCAGGATTATTACTTTTACACCAACGGGTCAGTCAACGGACGGATTAATAGTTTATCGTTTTATCAACAGATGGCATTTTAACAAAATATTATGACTGCCTCCGTGGTGCAGTGGTTTACCCGCTTGCCCTGTAACACGGAGGTCCAAGTTCGATTTCCGGCCGTCAGGAGTAGGGGAGTCTGGATGGTAGAGTTTTTCGTACCCGCCTGGCTAACTACCACCCGCAAAGTCAATCTGCCGCCAATAAAGCATTACTGTGTTTCGGTCATAAATGGGAAAGTCAGATGTATAATATAAATACGGCGAAGACGCTTCATTATCTCTCTCTGATCTCATCTCATCTGAAATGGAGTTCAAATGTTAGCCCATAACTGATTAAAAACATTGTAGACTGACATTGCTAATGTTACCAATTTATGTATGAAGGAAGGTAGGCGGCATATCTCTGCCCTGTAGTCTTAGGTTTGCATTAAGAATAGGATTAAGGTAAACTGTGTCTTATGTAGAAGGCATCCAGAAGGATATACATTTGTGGTTCTGAAGAAAAGGGTCCTCATGGTCTACTTAGGAAGCTTGCGTCGGGCGGGAAACACAAATTGATCTGGTGTTTGCCGCAGCACAGCGAGGGTGTCGGGGAGGGGTACGCCCTACCCTGGAACGTGCTTACGCGCAATGCACACGTGCATTCCGAAGGAAATTTCCAGAACCCTCTCATTATGCACTGACTCTAACCAACGAGGGGGTTTTAGTGGGTGCAATCCCATATAACTCCGACATCTCTCCCAGAAGCGGGGTATCTTTAGAAAATTTCCCTTCCGGCAACAAAAAAAAAAGGCTCTGCATTGCTGCTAACAGGTTACGAATTAGCACGGCAGCTAAGCTTGTATTGTTTTATTGTACACTGTAACAGCGTAAGTTTAAATTGTTTTCTCGTATGCGTTGTGATTGTGTTAAGTTATTATTTTTAATGTTGTATAAGTGTTATTGTTCTTTAAGGTGTAGCGTACACGACGCGATACCGGCGAACATTTCAATCGCTGCAGGCGCTGTCTTGGGGCAGCACGGGCGGCGCGGCGGCGGCGCGCGAGGCGCACAGCGTCGCCTTCTGCTTCCGGGACTGCGCGTGCGCGGCGCTGCAAGCGCTAGCCAGGTGAATAGCTAGCTGTAATAGTCACTATGACTAACAGCATTTACTTCACCGAATCCAGCAGCAGCAGCAGCTAGCCAGGTGAGCTGCGGTAGCCGGCATTCGTTTCGGCACGCCGCCGAAGATCGGCCGAGTTCGATTTTGTGGAGCGTTCTCTCTGTCGCCCCGCCCACCGATCGCTCCGATGCTGATAGACAAAGATGAACGCTCTACAATACCGAACCTGTCCGAATGTCTCGCTCTCGTTTCCGATTATTATTAATGATTTAGTAATAGAGTAAAAGTTTTTTACTTTCACTTATACATCTTTCTTTGTAATAATCTTTGTTATATTATCGACAGGAAAATTAACTCTCAGTCGAAAAACCGACTGGACTCGCATCCCGCCATTAAGGATCTGTTAATCAAACTGTCCAAAGTGCTATTCGAATCGCAGGAGCACATCGACGCGGACGTGGTGCGTGATGCGTTGTTAGCGTACATATGTCACGAGGCACCGCTACCGTGCATTGAGAAAACAAAGAAAATACCCGTTAAAGATAAACTGTCGCTATACAAAAAACAAAGAAAGTATCACGGAAATAATGCAGCTTCTAGGAATCTACTCGAAGTTGACATAGACACGTTGAATATGGAGTTGGATTACATAAATAATCAGTTAGATTTCAACAACGAAATCGGTAGAAAAGCAAGAGACATTATTGGGAAGCATTACGACGGGAAGAATAAGAAGGTTCCGTTGGATTTCGATGCACAAATGGAAAGAGAGAAGCTAATGTACTACCAACAGAGGTATCTCGATAACGCCGATGGATACGAAGATGTGGTGATAGTTAAAAAGAATTTAGACGCGGATTTCAATTTCCCGAACGACGCCCGAATGGACACAGACTTCGATGAAGATTATAGAGAGCCGACCCCGGAGAATGCAGAAGACTTCTGCATTCAAAAGGAACACGTGATGTCTCTATTCGCATATTTGGAGTGGAGCTATAAACAGGAGATGAAGAATTTACACAACAGGAGAAGAGGTCTACTCCTGGCGTACGGTCTCATACACAATATAGTGCAGAACATGATCAAGATGATATCGGAGAACAAGCCGAAGTATGTTCTGTATTCGGGCCACGATAAAACACTGCAAGCTTTGATACTCGCGTTAGGTTTGAACAGCTACCAACATTATTATATTCAGTACGCATCGCGGATGATATTCGAGGTGTACAGGAAGAGGGACTTGCGGGACGAATTCAAATTCGCGAGGAGGAAAGCGGTTGCGCAGGATTTCTATTTCCGCGTCGTGTACAACGGCGATGACGTAACTGACGGCTTAAGTTTTTGCGGGGGCAAGCAAAACGTCGTTGCGAAAGTCGCCGATCCGCGCGACGATATGAAAACGTATAACGCATACCTCTGTCCTATAGAAAATATCGTTCGCTTCATACACGACGATTACTTTGTCAGTTTCAACGTCAGCAACTTTAAGGACGCGTGCTCGGTATACGGTAATGTTAAACATGTGTTTTAACGACAGAATATGGTCCTGTTAGTAACAAAGTGTTCTCAAATTTCCTATACCAAAAATTAAATAGATCTGAACGGCGCAGTATAACTTGTCAATCGTTTTCTTTATGACGAAAAAGGCCCTCTTATTACGAACTCGTTAGAGTGTTTGAAAGGTTTATTCGTTTTTCCACTTGAAACTGCAAAGTCATAAAACACTAGTTAAAACTATGTTCGGGTACAAACCTTTGCAATTTAAAAAAAAAGTTCAAATTGTTTTTTAAGAGCATTTATCATAACAGTTAATGTATACCGAGATTACTGCATATCGGGTTATAATCTGTGTTTAAATTATTTTTTAACGCTACGCACTATATCGATCTATAAATAGAGAGTGCCTTTTTTTGTTTCGTTAAGCAGGACCACAGGTTCACTAAAAGAGATGGTCGGAGATGAGTTGAAATTAAAGAATATGGACCCACCTGTTTTATGTTCCACATATCTTTATGATGAGCTTTAAAATAAAGATAAAAATCTAATTAATTTTCTATATGCACAAATTGTTTTGTGTTCAAGACGTATATATTTTTTAATAATTTTGTTATATCCTAAGTTTTAAAGTCTAATTGACTTATGTTTCCGTGCTATGAAGTTTAGTTTGTAAGATGTGCTGTTACTTAATAAATATATTTAAAAGGAGGTACTTTACCTAAATACATAAATAGACATTACAATGTTTTATATAAACTATGGCATGATAATGGTAAAATATAAAGGTAGGAAATGAATTGGCTGAATGGATTACATTCGTTTGTCATGAAATGAAAAAAGTACCATAAAATGTAAGTGATGTTCAGGCAGCTTTTAAGATACGTTAAGCACTTTGTCCTACCATAGACAAACTAACATCTCATTACATTTAAAAGTGTTGCAATATTTAAATTATTATTTGTTGTTATAATTTCATTGATTTCATTTTGTGATAGTTTTGAGATTATTTTTACTATTTACTAAAATCTCGTGTTCTAATAAACGACTAGATCTCGTCATTTAATTATTTTTTAGTAGATAAGTGTTTGTCCAAGTTCTACAAATAATTGTGTTGCAAATAATTAATTTATAAATTTTCATTTAAATTTTTAAGAGTTTCCTTCGGGCTTCCGTTATATTCATTATATAAAATTCATATGTAAAATATTGTCTTTCCGGTATTTTGTATCTGGCTTTTGGAAAACAAAGGAATATTAAAAAAAAGTATTAAGAGTATCCATTACATAATATTAACCCTTTGCGGACGAGAGGAATGAGTGGCGCTTGAGAAGCACTTTTACAAAGCATATAATTATTATTTTATGTTTATCCAAGTCTTAAAAATCTATAGATAGATAAAGTATCGAAATATTGTCTTTACAGGTTGATTTATTAGTAAGCTAATTTTATTCTATCATGTAAATCACTCAACACAAACGTCGTCGTCCGTGAAGGGTTAATTTTATAAAAGTTTGTACTCAATAAATCTGTAAAGCGAGTGAAGTGTATGTACTTTCAGTTATCTCAAAGTTTCCTTTTAATTATTTAGGTCTTAATTTTTAACCAGTTAAGTGTTTTTGACGAATACATCCGTGATTTGTAAAATACAATAGAAAAGAGACTTTTTCAACAGTTTTAATACTAATAATAGTTTTTATAAAATAATATTATTATAAGTTATACATTTTAATTTTCATTGTAGTGAATTGTACAAACTTTTGGATGTTTTATTTTTTTTTTATAATTTATGTAATTAAGATTAAAGAATTAAAAAAATTGTAAATGAACTCGACACAGTTAACTGGTTAACGATTATTGTATTTTACATATATAGTGAAATTGTAAGACTGCACTATTTGTTTTAACCCTTTGCGGACGGGATGTTTCGAAGTGAACCGTACCGTGGTGACGAGCTCGTGTCGCCGTTCGAAGCACTGCAAGTTAAATTCTGGACATTTTATATTATGTGTACATACACAAGTATTTACTTGAGACACGTACTCGTTTTTAAACTCTGTCATCTGTTCTCATCAAACGCATACGTGAGTTATATGGCATATTTGATGATTAACACACGATGCATATATATGCGGCGGTTGTCCGCAAAGGGTTAAAGGATTACTATTATAGATTATGTACTTATCAGTTTGCCTTATGCACACCTGGTGTAGAAGAGAAAATTATGAGTTCGAATGCAGAAATTAACATATCCCAGTAATATTTATCAATTAAACGATTGTCCAAATTTCTTATTTGTTTTATTCATATTTGACGTGGTGATGTGTAGAGCTTGATGCGTTTAACGAATGCAAATCAAACCTAATACGTTAATTATATGCCGTGGTCTGTTAAATTTCTCCTGCTGTTAAAGATATTTCTTAACCTAATCGTTGGATTCTCATGTCGGTTCTATTTGTAGATTATGGTTTATACATAAACCGTATGCTCTTATTCTAACAAAATGTACCAATTACTGGCAACATTAAATGTTATTTGAAGTATATATTGTTTACATATCTTAAACTAACAGCCTGGACGTGATATTTTATTCGAATATTAAGATTAATCGCGGTGTGTGTAGCAATTTTCGAGTTCATCAACACGAAGTTTAAATTTTCATTCAAATTGTAATCGTCCCTTTCCCACTTTACGGATAGAATTTCGAAAAACATTTCTTAGTGAATACTTACACATCATAAAGAACGCTTCCCAAATAAATTCTCGTCTCTTGGATCAGCAGTTTAGGCCTTGCGTTGATATATAGGTTAAATGTTTCCAACAAAAGATCCAAAGAGGTCAAAGTGCTGGTGAGGTTTTAATAAGTACGGGCCCTCCATTGAAATTAAGATAAAATAGGTTAAATGTATAAAGTACTTTTTGCGTATTGGTATTGCCGACGTTTTTTTTATTGCAGAAGCTGTCTCGGCACGACACGCCTTTTAAAGCCAGCATAACGTCAACAACTTACAGAAACTATGTAAATTTTGTACGCACCCAGTCCGCTGTTCTTGTAAATAATGAGCACCCTATTGATATCAATGTGATATATTAGCATAGAGTTAGAAAATGCGCATTTATTCCGACACGATACACTCTATTGTTCCCATATATTTAATGTTGTTTTACAGATGTGCTACGTTAGAGGCTCGGTTTATAAATTTATGTATGCCTATCGATTATACAGACAACGAGCAAATTAGAAAGCGTAAATCACAGTCTTTATATACAATTGAATTTGTTATTGGTTCTTCTTATAACTTAAAATTCTACTAATATATTCAATGTATTATCTAAATCAATATTCTTTATAGATAATAATGAGATTGTTGATTCTATGCTTAATTGCTTTTATCTGTTACTTTATGCATAACTCTTCCATAGTAGTCCGGTTTTGATGTTTCTTTTCATGATGGAAAAAAAAATTACGTCAAAATGGTAATAAAAATAATTTAAAACAATAATTTGATCCTGTAGTAGTACGGAAAATGTTGATTTGTACCTGTTAATTTTTGTTGATTTTGATACTAATAGTTTTGATGAAAAAACAAATTGTCGTTTAAAATATTCATCTTTTTTTTGCCACGGTATTGGAAAACTACTGCAAATCGTAAAAGTTATGAGCTGTATTGAATACCGACGTAAAACTAAAACTTTAATAATTTTCTAGAAAACGTGATTTTAACGACATTGGCGGTTATAAATCGTCTATTGCGTTAAAACCACTTCCATTGAATGTTTTCTTTCCTCTAAGTTACTGTTTTCGCACACGGTAGCTTGCTGCATTTTTGGTGTATCGAATTGATAGTTGCCTTGACAATGACCGGATTGTACAGTCGAAGGTCGAATTAGATATGCATTACCAATATACCACGGTTTCAATTACAAACCTATGAATTTACGAACAATTACATTATCATAACAGTCAATGTTCAACAACGGTTCCGATGCATTCCTAATTACATAAATTTCAATATTTGTTTCTAATAAAAGGTGACTTTTACTTGAAATGTATTCTTGCAACTATGATTTCAAATATATAGCGGGCAAAGCAGGGCTTGTAAAGTGGGTGTATAAAAACAAAGGTTGTGTTTACAATTACAAATACACCTCACAAGTCACGCCACTACGTCTATCTCTTTCTAATAGCATATTTAATCCTTTTCATACACATGTTTTGCCTAATACTGACTGGTGTAATGTTTATTTTGTACTTATATGTTTTCTTCTAATTGGTTACTCGTTTGTTTCTTTTACGTTAAGACATGAAATTAATAAATATTTGATAGAATTCGGCACAGATAAAAAAATATAAAGTTATTGCTTGAATATACATAGCTAAATTAATTTATTTGACTGTTTTGGATGCTTTGATAGATAAAACATTTTTAATTAAATTGTTTTTTTTTGCATTTTAAGTGTATTTTGCAAGAAGATCTAAATCTTTATCTACCACCGTAGTCCCTAATTCTACCATGTAGATGTGATGTGTAAAAATTATTGTTTTTTTTTTTAATGAAACTATAAGAACAAGCAATCGTATTTCTTAGCCCAATAACCGCCAGCGCTTAACGCGCCAGCTTAGCGCCACATAAGTAGTGGTATTTAGTTTGTGGTAGAGTTTTATCGAAGTCCCTCTTCGGTAGTTACCAGCCTCAATGTCAACCTGTCGCCGTAATAGCATTGTTGTGGGCAAGCAGTCATATATTTAAAACCAGAATTATACTATGGTTTACTCTGCCTTGATTTTTCGGATAGTGATAGGGTATTTTAACCCGGCTGGTTAGCTACCAATCTTGATATCACTCTGCCGGCTGTCATACATGTGAGTGCCAAAAGCATTCTGGACAAATTCGCTTCATCATCTACGGTCTCATTGTCACTTAATATCAGATGAAAAAGAGGTCAAGTGTTAGTTCATAACCAATTAAAAAAAATCAAATTCAAACGAAGAGATTAATCAAATTCCAACCATTCTTTTTATGGCTGTTCATCACATAAACATTAACGAAACATAAGATATGTGTCGAATTCAGAAGCTCCTCGTCGTCCCTTGAGAAGGTAGACGGACAAACAATTTGAGGTACTGTTGCTAGCACGTGTACTTGTGAATGCATACAATATATGCATGACATAGTGCATACCATATAATACGTGTCTACAGCGATGCAGTGATGTCATTACGTATATAATTGTATTCTTTAAAAACATGTTTGTGCAGATGGAGGTGTGTCCGATGCGTAGTCAGCACGCGCCGGTTGACTCACAGTTTGTTTTAATCGAATGAAAGTAAAATTGTAACTGTGCGAACTAACGCCACCCAAGGTCGTCTCGAATTGTATAACTTGTAACATAATATTACGTTTGTTACGAAATTCATATTTTCAATAAGCAAAAACATATATTTTATAATTATTTCCGTATTACGAATATTTCGAATTATTTGAACAAAAAAAAATAAATAATTTTCCGATTCTTTAAGTATAAACATATTTCTCTTCATTCTTCACTTCATTTTACTAATATGCGTTTGACTTTTTAATTTTTTATACCGCCTTTCGCAACATTGTTCTATACATTTTATTGCGAAACAGGAAAAATAAGAATACAATATTGCAGAGAATCTTTACAGACTCGAAAAGAAAACCATAAAAATGTGTCGGTAAATCTAGTATTAATTCAGGTATTTTTTTTACCGTCTTATAATCAATGTAAAACAGTATTTGACATTACGATTGATCTATGATATAAAAAATAGTAATGAAGTAAATAATTTTGGTACTTAAAAAGAAACCATATTTTTTTGTAATATGAAATAATTTTGTATTTTATTTTTTTTCAATCGCTATAGTTTATATGTTTAACCATTATAATAGATACATTAATTCCATTAAGGTTTTAATGATCCACAGTATGAATAGTAATTTTTTACTCTTCAATACATGGTGTATGTCTTTGTTATTTCATTTGTTTGCCTTTGAAGATGTTCTTTGAATCGAATTAAGAACTTTTCAATTTCATCAATAATCATGGTATACTTTCGTTTAGGAAGTATTAAAATATATTATTTTATGTTCTTAAATATCGCTTTATAAAACGGGACTTGGTTTCCCCGTGTTTAAGTCACCATTCCAAACCTATTACCACCCTATTCATAATTTTAGTCGTGAATGTAGCCAGGGTTTTATGAATAGGTAGGGTAAAAGCTCGCACACCTAAGGTTCTAAATTAAAAAGGATTTCCCCAAAAAATATATTACTTAATGAATAATGTACTTCAATTTTTTTGTTTTATAATGATAATTTACGATGTTGTTTACTCACGAACTCTTTAGTGGGCATTTACATTAAATTTTAAATACAGTACTTCATAAAAATTCAATGTGTTCGGATACACAGAACGACTATAATGTACACTGTGAATGTCAAACAGAGAGAACCTTGTTATTCTAATGTCGTAAGCAATTTATTATTTCGCTTCTTAGAAGTATTTTGAATTTTCTACACGCAATACACTTAAATTCGCAAATGTTTTTAATAATAATTACACAAATTTTTCTGTAACATTTTTTCCGCATTTTTCTGCGTATGCGCATACTTCGGCATCTGTAAATTGTTGATTCAGCGTGGTCGCTGATAAAAACAATTTAATATGTTCGAAAAATATATATAATTACTATTGTCCAGTGAGCATATAATAAAACTTAAATTTAATTTAGCTAAATACTTGCAACGAGTATTTTTCAGTTTAACATCGTTTCTTTTTTAGCTAGCAAACAAAAAAAATTGGAGTAAAATCTATCTATTAAATTTATTTTATAACTCACATGTTGGTTTTAATAAAAAGCAATAGTTATTAATTTATTACATATAGTTACACCGTCTCTATTAAAAGTCTTAAGTGAAAAAGGGATAAAGTTATACCCCATTACGAAATGCGCAGTTGGTTACTGTGCCGCCATAGACGCCAAGTTGTTTTCGTTCGAGTGTCATGGCCGGACATGGTCAAGGGCGTGACGATTCGATGAATTGAAACGTTGCTTTGTATTTATTACATGGACTAGTATTTTTTTTTATTATAATAAGTTATTTACAAAATTGTTCCTATATGGACATTACGTTACTCAATATAAAGAAAGGAAAAAGATTTTATTGATGTGATAATTATGATTCAATTATTGGAAACATTTGCGCTATAAAGAGAGATTCTTTTAGAAGTATTTTCAAAAATTGAACAGAAAAAATTAGTCATCTGAGACTATAATTTTTCAAAAGAACTTTAATGCTTTCCCTTCAAGATTTCATAAAATTTAGTGTCATACAGACGATACGATTCTTGACATGGTTAGGATCGAATGTCAGTATTGTTCTTTTTAAAAATTATATTGAAGGATTTATATATTATAATAAATAAAAAAAATAGATGCAACTGGTTTAAGAAAAAAGTATTTTTTTTTAATTCTTCAAGATTTTATTATAAATTTTGTGAAAAAACCTTAGTGATTAAATTTTACTTGTATATTGTCTTGTAGTCTTTTCGTACTCTAGTATTTGTTGCTATTCTCCAGTTTCGATATGAAAGAAAATTAAATCGTTTTAAAAATCTGGTGAATATGAAAAATATAAAACTGTAAATATAAAACTTTGAAATGTACATGAACAGATTACGACAAAAAGTCTTTAGCGTTGTTTACTTGTAAAGATAGAAAAAGTAAACACATATATACATAAATAAAAACATATCTGTGATCTATATGATTTCGGATGTTTGTCTGACAATGAATAACAAAATAACAAAAAATAAATATCCCGTATCATTTGAAAATAAATTAAAAACATAATTTATGTGACCCTCACTAGCTTGTTTAACTTGCTTATTGATAAAACGCGAACGAAACTTCTACAAGCTTCTGAACTGTGAAGTTAATAAAAGTGATACGTTTATTTTATTGCGCGCTTAAGTTACACGAAAATAGAGGAAGTGGATGTAGCCTTGGATGTGATGATGTCATGGCATCCGTCGGGCGCCGCACTTTGGCCTACATTTCAACTCCGCAGCGTCGTTCTCAAAATTTAAATTTCAATTGTTTGTATTTGTGCTTGAATTGGATAATGTATTATCGATATCGTACGATGACATATTTAGTTCAATTTCACAACATTTGCGTATTGAGCGAATGAGGCGGATCAGGTCGGGTTTCGTTTTCATTCTGTATCAGAGTGAAATTATTGTTAAAGATTTTCTTACCGGAAGCATTTAAATCGGACATTTTATCGGTTAAATGAGATTTTTTTTTGACATGCAGACGTCTTTAAGACGTCAATTTTTTGGCGCGCATAATGTCAATTGGTAAGAAATAAAACTAGTAGCCCCAGCCAAATGTACATGCTGGACGATAATCTCAATATCAAGTGCTATTTCTATGTACGCCTCTCAATTACGGACTATTTGCCATCAGTAGCTTAAACTTTTTGTTTTAAATCTAAATGGTAAAGTTTTGCGTCCGTTTTTACGCCGGCATCGTACAATTTTAAAAATGAACCTAAACTTTTTCCTTCTACACACAAGTTTTGCATTAATTAACTAGAAATAATGAACTAATTTCTTTTATCGGCAATTAGCTAACACTCGACCTCAATTATTTGCGACTGCTTCGAAAAGGCAGTGGTTTACCACTTACTTCTCTTAGCACGGGGGTCTCTGGTTCGATTCTCAGGTCACAAGATAGGTCTGGATAGTTGTAGGGTTTTCGTACCCGCTAACTACCACCTTTAACGGTAACTTGCCAGCATAACAGCAACGGTGTTTTCAGAAGTTATACATGTGAGAGCCAAAAGTATTATGGGAGAACAACACGCTTTACGATCAACGGTCTCATTGTAACCGTATATTACGTGAAATCGATGTCAAGTGTTTGATTATAACCGATAAAATAATATTTCGTAAAGTTAAGTGACAATTTGGCCGTATACAGTGAAGGTTGCTCGCCGAGAATAGTCGGCCTCTCACATGTATGACTGTTGAAACATAGCAATGCTGTTATGAAGGCACACTGACATTGAAGACGGTAGCTAGCCAGGTGGGTTCTAATAATCCCTACCATCATTCATTCTTCACTACTCATGTGGCTTCAAAATCGTAAATAACAATTATACTTAGTCAAGTATTTTTTTTTAACATTTACAAAACTATGAAATTTGCCTGTTTATTTGAATATATAAGTAGGTTTCAAAATTGGTATTTTTTTTGTTATTCGAAATCAATAATGACTTGTAATGAATTAGGAATAATAAATAAATTCGCGTCCGCGGTGAACTCGGTGATCTAGAGAGAACATCAAACAATGTAAATTTTACCTTATGTTAATGTGTGTCAATGAGATAACACAAAACATTAAATCACGTTCTACGAGCCTCTAAATATAAACTTATTTAAGTTACTTCAAAATATATAAAATGCATTTGACAGAATGACGTATTATGTAGTTGAGATTTCACTCACTACTTTCGTTACGTATTAAAAATGTATAAAGTACATATAACTGATACGTTAAATAGTTATTTCAGTTTTAATGGCAATAGCGAATTAAATTGTTTTCTAGATTTTTTCCGTGCTTGTTAAAACGATACTACGCAGTTTCTGATAGAAACGAAAACAAAACAAAACGTTATTAGGTAATATTGCAGTATGAACAACTCGCAACGTATAAACATGGACCGAATCGTTGTGTTTAAAAACATTAATGCTTATATTTAAATATAAAGTATTAATTATCTGTTTAGATACGATGTATTATTTTACTTCTAATAAAGTGTTTTTTTTTGTCTTTAAAATAATGCATACTCTAGGTGAACTTTAAAAAAGCATTTAATCCAGGAATTGGCAAATATCTTCTTTTTTAATCTGTAAATAAATGTTATATATATATATATAAAACAGTTATATGTAAATATATGTGTGTGTGTGTGTATATATACATATATATAAACTATTACATAAATTAGATTATCAAAAACTATTCTTGCAAAAAACTAGTTCTTCGCTATTGGTTTTCGCGTGGTAAAAACATAAAAATAAAAATAAAATTAATAAAACACCGATTGTTAAAATTTTTAGCGAACATGAAGTCATAAATTGATGATATTGTTCAAACTATTCGCATAAAACTATGCAATATATAAGGGACATAAAATTATTAATAAACTCTACGATTTTCTTTTCCGCGGCACACACCGACAGACACTTTAGCCAGCAGTAGATAAGAATATAAAACTTCTCGTGATCATGACACGTAGGCTCCTTTAAGCAATCGTAGATGTTGTTTATGCTAAAAGGCACACCGTTTGCGCATGCCTATAATATGAATTATACGAGTACAGCAATGCGGTTTATCAATAAATTTTTTTATCGGATCGTAATTCTCTGCTAGCTTAAAGCGATAACAGATTTTAACTTTAGTTTTTTGTATTTTTACATTATTTGTACTATTATATAGTTATTGACCATTATGCCAAGTGATGGTAAGCGGAGATTTAGTCTATGATGGTGAATCGCATTTTACTGATACAAGTCTATTCACTATTTTAATTTAATGTATTTAATTTTTTTTTTAATATCTCGTACTTAGACACATAGTACTCTGATCCCAAGATAGTTAGCTAAGCAGCACCTGTAGAATGGGTTATCAGAGACCGGTAAATATATACCTGTATATTTTTAAATAAATACCTAAATATAGATAAACAACCAGACGCAGAACAAACAAAAATTCATCACGCAAAGGTTATTAAGAATGCACCAACGGTCCAGTCAATTTTTATTTATACATTTGATACTGCGACTCTTTGAATGTTGCGGTTATCCATGGGCGACGGTGACCCCTTACCATCCATTAAACCGCTCGCTCTTTTGCCTATTATACTTATAAAAACATATGATACTGGAACTTATTTCTAGCCAGTTATGAAAGTGAAATTGCAGCAAAATAGATTTACGGACATCTTTTCATGGTTTTCAGTTCGAGGCCGTGGTGATTTGATGCATTAATGTATCTTTATGTCAGTCTCTTATTTACAGAAATAATTCTTGTATTTTGTAATTTTGTCACAATTATTAAAAAAAAATCAAAATGTCCAACACATATTACACAGATCTATCAATTTTTTTTACATCAAAGTGACGCGTTCCGCTAATTTAGTGTTAAAATCATTTAGTGTCTGGAAATTGTTTTAACTTATAACAACTACATTTATCTACTTTTCCTTCGCTTATTTTTGCTTAAAGATTAAAGGCTATTCCAGTGATTGATATAGGATGTTTGTTTACATTTTAAATACTGTTACAGTCCACCTTGTAGATAATCTATTTATCTCACGCGATAAGAAAAAAAAATATTTTGGTGTGCGGATTTTATATGAAACGTTCGAATGACATTGTACGGGCAGATTGTAAGGTAAATTTATATATATTTATGAAAAAAAATTAATGCGGTTTAACTTGCTGTTATTATAAGATTTCCTTTTTTTAATTTTTATGCGTATGTAGGTAGGTAAAATAAAATAATTTAAAACTTTTCGTAAAATTTCTAAAATTTTTATTAATTATTATTGAAAATTTTACTAACTCTTTCCCAGTAAGGCCACTATTCTAACATTTTTTTAAGTAAAACTCATTAACTTTCATTATTTATCACGCATATGTTAAAAACTCTTTATATTTATTATATAATTCCGCAGATGTTATCCTTTCAGTGTATATTTCAACTTCATACATCTAAATATCGATAGTGAATTAGCACTTACCAATTATCGCCCTGACATTTGGTTCGACATTAATACGTTACATCGCCATCTTGCGGTAAGTTATGACAGAATGGAAAGCGCGAATAAATTTATCATTACACCAATTTTTGCGGCGATTGATTCAAAACTATAGAAGTTAATATCTTGTAATTCCGTTTAGAAGCCAGATATAACAAAACTGATAAAAAAGGACTGTCTCAAGTATCTGTAAAAATATATTAACAATGTTCTCTTTGAATCGCATATAAATTTTTACTATACATGTAAATATATAAATAGGTTTATAAATACAAGGTGACCAACGGAACGATTGAATACCACCGGAAATAGAAAACCTTTTTTCGTTGCGACTAACCACCCACATGAGTACAGATTTACCGTATCCGTACAATTTATAATTGTTTTTTTAATCTATTATGACGAGTAACTTCTCAACGGTATTTAATATATAGTTGGATGAAAATTAATTTTATGTCATGTTCACGTAAAAAAATACGATCGTTTTAGAATAACGAAGTACGCTACAGTTTAAAGGAGGGTTATTATAATGATATCATTGCATCTATTCATTATATAACTTTCACTAATAGAAGATAGCTCTCTGTTTGAACCGTCTATTCTGTTTTTTTTTATTGGCAATGGATTGTCATATTTTATATATTTAATTTTAATATAATGAGGCAGTAGATTGTGAAGCATGCTCGCTCAGAGAACTCTGGCTCTCGAAGAATGGTCGATGCAACAACATAAACAACAAAGAAACATCTTTTCTAGTACAATAAAAGAAATCTGCTGTTATGCAATAGGATGCAAACATTACTTTGTTCCCATTCAAAGAGCACTGTGGTAAGTGATATTACTGAATTCACAAGACAGCCTATTATTTCTCAAGGCGACAAGAGCTATTTGTTGTGTAAATATCCTAGCTACTTATTTAGATTAATTGACATATGGCCATTTTTACATAAATAAAAATGTGAGGTCGATTTTCATCTAAACAAATAAATTTGTAAGTACTAAAAGGGGTTTTTCAAGGTCTGCATTGTGCATATGGTGTGCGAGGCAGGTGTTATGGCTTACTTTTATCACTAACTATTAGTTAACTACAAGCTAAGGAACAGGTGTAGCAACCCCTTTTCACAGCTGTCTGTGATTAGTAAAAAAAAACTGACTACATAATAGTAAAGTGATACGTTGTTTTAACACGAACATTTAATCGCAGCAAAGCTTATATTGTTGTTTAAGCGATGAAAGTCCGAATTATTGGAAAATAACCATAGACAAGAAGTGCATTCATTGCATCTAATAACGTAGAAGCTATTTATGTCTTATCGATAAAAGCCATAAAAAATCATTATTTGTACGAAATTGCACTCGTCGCCAACACCGTGCATAAGAATAATTATAACTTCAATTATATGTTTTAAAGTCGATTTAATTTTGATGATACAAAATGAAAATATTAGATAGGGTAAAACGTGTTTTTTCGACTCGTTTCGTTAGCCTAAATACGAGTTCAGTTCGGGCATGTCAAAAATTCACTAGTTGGCACGCATAGACAATTCGTTCGTCTATAAATACTCCAGCGATGGTTATAACAATATTAACGACATTAACGTTTATTTGTAAAACATTTTTTCTTTAATGACAGATGTATGAAAAGTTTTTAGTGTTTGGATGTATTAATCAAAACATGTTTATATTTTAACAAAAATATATGTAACGCTAATATATTTGGCCTGATATTTATTAAATCATTTATGTACATAATATGCCATTTACCATATATTTTCATGCCGCTGACAATTAACGTTTCGTAAACATGACACGACGATGATAACATTTTTTAACGAAAAATAGAAACTGAAAACTGTTACCATGTTTTCCTTCAATGGGCTGTAATGCAATTCAATATAGTTCGGTCGGTCAAAACAACCTGGTAGATAGAAAGAGAACATTATAAAGTCATTTCCACCCGTCCATTAGTTATCAGCATACTGCGCAACGTATTTTGAATATCAACTTTGCTTTGACGTCCATTGAATAAATTTCGTCGCGCAAAGATCAAGGCTGTGGAAAAAGTTAAGATGGAGCGACCATTTGAACAACTTTTATACATCATATTTGTTATGTATCTTATCAGGATTTTATTAGTGTCACTAATATACAAATAATATAGGACACATTCATACGAGTTTGTTTGTACAAGTCACTACAAAGAAAACTATGTATAAGAAAACTACAAGTATTATATTATTAGTAGTATAAGTATTATATTATATATCTCGATAATAGTACGAAGACTTTTGATAAATATGCCTTTTGTAAAAATATGTAACTTATTAAATAAGGTGATAACTTGCTGGGAAATATTTAAGCATAGTGTAGAAAAGACCAGTGGGTACAGAAGGAAATATTGGGGCTTAAGACGACTAGCGAAGTGATTTTAGCGGATAAAAATCCCACATCACCGCGACTTTGTCACAAACACACATCCTATCTGTGCGGCCAAACATTCGTTTGCAAATATTACTCTGCTCCAGATTGAGGGATGCGTTAATAGTGAAATTACACGAGTAACAATACATTTAGTGACTCAAAGCGAAGATTATATAAATACTAGTAATAGTCTATATGTATAAGTATATATAATATATAAAAAATCCGAAAATAAACTTTAAATAAAGTAATTATTGTTTTAACAGATAACGCCAAGTATTATTATTTAGATTACAAAATAATAATAGAATTAGATATCGCTTACTGGGTTAATCTGGGATTTTGAATATTTTTACAATATATTATAATATGCTCTTATCTTAATAATCTTGAATTTTTATATGTTCAAGTTTTATTACAAAGACGCTTTTGCAAACAATTAGGTAACGTAGTCAACAATTTATGTACCTAGTCCATCCGTAAGTTGTGTTACAAATGAATATACATTTTATTTTTTATTAGCAATGTAATATCAATAATTTTTTTATGTAACAGTATTTATTCTCAGACTAATTATATACGAAGATATACTTATATAATAGAATAGTCTTTATTGCATAACATAAAAAAAATATGAACATGAAACAAAATAAAAAGAATCTATTACAAATAGAGCGAAGTAAAAGACTACGTTAGCTGTGCAAAATGCGGTGTTAATGTTGAAAGCAGTCTCTTCCTCACAACCTTACGTATAAAATAGTCCACTATTTTAAGCGACAATGTGAACGATTTTTATATTAAAATATGCAACAATGCTGCTTAAACATCCATAACAGTGCAAAGCTGACCACGATGATAAAAAAACTTAGTGGTGAGTTTATTGTTGTTCTCTTCTTGGTAAATATTAATTATCTAAGTGCCAATTTTTCCCAACAACCTATATTAGATATACAAATATTTCTGTCTATTTAAAAGGTGCCTGGGTGAAATTACCTAACATTTTTTTTTATTTATACGTGACGGGTTAAAAATTGATCTCAATTTCACACGATAAGTGATATTACTACCGTAGACGGTAGAGCGCTAGTCCATAACATTACAGCAATGCTGTTATAAAAGATTGTCATAAAGTATTGTAGTTAACCAAGTGAACTTTAAGAGACCGAATAATTCTAACGTTGTTAATTTTTCACTACTTATCAGATCCTAGATTAGAACCAGGAACTCACACACGGCGTCTATCTCATGCCAGAGGATAGTGGGCACAAAAAAGGCACGGTTTTGTGTAGTCATTCTAACTACATTCTTTAAGGCGGGGGGAATGTGTGACACGTTCAGGTAAATATCCTGCATTTTTTTTAAATGTTAATATTGCGACCAGCATCACTAAACGTTTTTTTAAAGAAGATCGTCAGCAATAGTTTAAAAATGGAATTGGTGTACGTTAAATTATAATATTACAATATTGCTTTTATTATTTTTTTTATACATAACAGTTAAAATATAATATATCAAATCCATAATTTCGTAACATATATGAATGAATATTCAGTATATGAATAAATAAAAGTAAATATCGGATTATATATATGCTAAATTGATGGTTTAAAAGCTAAATTGATTTAATTAGGTAATAAATTATTGTATACGATTTAGGTACGATCGTATTTGTTAGCCAAACATTAGTTGTTGATGCTGTAGTATACTAATAATTTATTCAAACCCATGATTGCTTCCGGATTTGCACTCGGCCCGCAATGAATGGTTTCTATGATAAACAAGTCACAGTATAAAATGTACGTTATATCGGCCGTGCCATGGCGGTTTCAAACTTTACAAAAAAAAAAAAAAAACTACGCAATAGCTTTGCTCTATGTGTGAGTAATAATAAGATAACATTCCACTTCGTATGTTGGCTATCAGAGAGTAGCTATATCAGACCATGCTTTAGAAGTAGGCTGTGTTACGTAATAGTTAGCAAAATATCTCATGTTAACACCAAGTAGAATGAAAATGAAGAATTTACTAATCATAACCAGTTTATTGAGTTAGAAACCAGATTTTTTATTATTATTTTATTTTTTATCTGATGGAATCGCAGAACATTTAAAAAACAATATTAAGTACTCTATATTGAAAATAACCAAAAAAAATATTTTAAGTCCGAAAATAATAATTTTCATTAAAATTTGAAACCCTCCTTGGGAGAGAAATTTCAAAGAAAAAAAAAGAATTCGCAGTAGATACACATCACAAACAATACGCTCTCCAAACTCTATGTCTCTAAAACCAGCCGTTCAGGCTGTGCGTTGATCTATATCTATATGCAGGTAAGTGAATCAGTAAAGATTTGGAATTTGAATGTCAAAATGTTTCGTTATAATGAATACACATTTAAAATGGCTCCGAGAACACTTCTGGCGTAAAGAGAAGGAAAGCAAACGGATCGATCGGTCCTCTATACTTGCTCTATGATTGTTTTGATGGGGGCACGCGTATGTGTGTCGTGATTACGATATATTATCTTAGTGTGCGTTGAAGCCGGCGGCGTATTTATTTTAGGCGCCGGTTCATACTCGGCTCAGTCCACGTACACTCGACTCGCAAGTTGTGTTGTGACTGTTATTATTAAAATTTAAAAGTAAATAAATATACATTGATAATGTCCGCTTCACCAATAGCAAGGCAGGCCACTCACAGTCAGGCAATACCTTCCCGAAGGGTCCTCATCACAGACCCTGCACAGATGCCAGATGTATACTCAAGCACGCCCGGCGGCACCATCTATTCGACTACACCTGGAGGTAATTAAATTAATGTATAACTCGGTAAAATAATTTAAAGAAAAATGTGAATTTTTTCTATAGCATATTTAACAACATTATTACGGTATAATGCGTAACTGAGACGCATTTATCAGAGATTGAATTTATAACTAGGTTAAGTATTCGCAATTGCTTCTGTTAGTTCAGTAACCTGTGAATTAAAGCGGTTTAAACGAGTGCAATTTAATGTGGGACGATATGAGTAGGTGAGGTGGACGCGTTTTGTGTTATTAAGAAAACATTATACCGTCTGTTGGTTGGTTTGATTGACCTTGAATTTATTTCACGCTTACATACAATTTATAATGGCGGCATATAGCATTATGAAAACACGTGCTTTATAATTGTTGCTATACTTTGGTGTGATATTTTGCGTTTTAGCGAACAAATTTTAGGGGCGAGGCGTCGTATGGAGTGCGCAAAAGCACTGCGTACTTCCGAGAATCACTACAACTCACCCCTTTTGTAATCTAATTACGTTGCATCGAAGTGACCATGTATTAAAATATATAAATGATGGTAAAAGTTTTATTTTGTAATTTTAAGGCGTTTCAGATAAAGTAAAATGAATTTCTCTTAATAGTTGGTTTAATGTTGAAATGTGATAAATTATTAAACAATAGTAACTTATAACGTGTAAATTATATTGTCTAAGTAGATAAGATACTATAAAAAGATAATTTACGAGATTTGTAGCTTAAATCAATCATTAAAAACTTTTAACTGTTATAAAAACATACCTTCTTAAATCCTCGCATTAAACAGCTGTAGCTGTTTATTTACACATTTTAATATAAATGCGGGATTCTATAACAATTATTTACAATTATAGTACATAAAAATTAGTTCATTGAAACTACAAACTATATAATAAAATAAAAAGTATAATGAAAATATAATAATCGACTATTATCAAATAATTAAATAACTAGGAAAAAAAATATGTTACACCAACAAAATCAGCAGTAATAAAAACGTAAATATTTTTACAATATTAAAAATAAACCCTTCATTTGTTCCAAATCGGTCAAGGGCGTGATAGTAACCAAAAGCACGTGCGCACAGATAAACAAACGAGTGCTTAAAAATAAGTCAAGAACACAACCGTACCAATGGCTAGACCATTATCGAAATCTGTGTAAACAACTTAAATTATAAAATGTTTGTAATGTCATTAGCGACGTAGGTATATTTAAAGTAGCACAGAACTTTTGAAAACAACATGCAGTATTTGATTTTTGATGTTGACAACATACTACCACGTGTTTACATTTTGACAACACGTGTATTATGTCATCTTGTCACTGTTTTTACTTGTTACGAACAAATTATCACAATGGTATTTAATTATATGCAGAATTTATAGCAGCTCAAGACTTGGCAACTTACGAAAGAATGTCAATAAATAATGAGGCAAGATTACATCATTCTGTCTATGGGCTGAAAGGCTTGTCCCTATTGCCCTGTGGTTACCAACATAACGATATCTATTATTATCAGCCTTCTTGAAAGATTTTATATTATTAATATCTTTGTATTACTAATTCACATTTTATATTAGTAATACTATGCGTTCTTTATGTTCATAGCAAATTGTAGGAGCAGGTTTTAGATATTTTACATACCTACTACAAGATTTTACGAGTTTAAATATTTGAAAACAAAACTAGTTGGTATTGCGTCTTTATAATGTAAATAGTTACCAAAATTAGATACAAAATTAGACACAAATATAAACTTATTTATCATAATATTTTTCAGACTATCGAAAATACTAATACTTTTAAGTTTTTAAAAAGCATGTAGAAAAATTTCTATAAATTTTACTAGCACCATCTATCATAATTATCCTATAAGCCACTACGAAGGGTCTTTTATTAAAAAAAAAATATATACTTTTTCTTGCCTATTCTCAATTTTCGTGAACCATTTGTAAAAACCAAAACATAGGGCAAAAGGGACTCTGCAGTGCTGCTGCTGGATTCGGTGAAGTTTGCGCTGTTAGTCTTATTGACGACTATTACAGTTTCATCGAAACTGGCTCGCGAATCCGGTGATTCGCGAGCTATCGGACTCTGCAGTTCATGAGAATATTTGTTATGTGAACATAATCATTAATAATAATTCTTTAGTTCACTTCCACTTGTAAGTAACACACTTGTAAGTGGAGTAAATAATAAAGTTAAAGTAATCAATAACCTTATTATTTAATAACTTTATGTCGTATTGCGATTGCATAATTGAATTTTTTTAATATTTATATTAATGGATAAAGCATTTATCATATTTTAATTTTACGAGTTTTTACAGACATGCAATATTTATCTCTTTATTCCGTCTACAGACAGAAAAGTCTTAGATAATTCTTGACCTTAGCATTGGCGGTAATGTTTAGAGCGATAAGCAATATTAAAAATGGTTACGTATTATCTCGGTCATGTAAATTTATTACAAGAGGTTGACTCCCGATACTCTCTCGTTCCCAGCATGTCATAATCTAGACACATTTTAGTTTCAATGGATAGTCTATAGAATATCGAGCAGACGTGTTTTAGTAAAAAAAGCAAGATAGCTAATGTTGTTATTGAGCTAACAATTTGCGCTTAATACAAATATTTTCTGTTATGGTAAGTGTATCGCTATCTATATAAATATATATGTTGTTTATAATGTCGTGTTTTTGTATTGTTTTTTTTTATTATATTCATGGAAAGTTTGTATATTGATTTCTTATCGCAACACAAAGATTTCAACATGTGTAAAATATATCCGTATCATTCTTAGTTTCATACAATGACCTTAAACGATAGCCACTTTATCTTATATTTTGATATTGTATGTAAGCGAATTGATAGTTGGATATAATAATTTCAATATAAATATTAATGTTTTCATATAAATTCGAAGTAATATGGCGAGATAGTTTTAATATTTATTCATAATCAACGTTTGACTTTACGATTATATATTATGTTATCAATTTATATTCACAATTAATCTGCATAAGTATTTAGCGAATAAATGTCATTTTTCCGACCTGGATTATTTATTCGATTACTATTACATACAGACTTAGACGGGTAGAATAAGCAATATCATAATATAATTGTTTTTTTTTTATTTTTGTCGTTAAATAATTACAAAAGTAAATTTAAAATCGTAACAGATGTAAGAAAATAATTTATTGCGTTCGTTATGCAATGATGAAAATGTGATATTTTTTTGTTATTCTTTAACAGTATATTATTTACGGTAGAATTGTCGTTTTATTTTAGTATGCTCTACAATCCTTTTGTTCTTTTACCTTGTTTTCTAATTCGACGGTATTTTTATTTTCAGTAACTGCAACAGCAAGTACAAATTATATATTGTTTTACGTAATATATTTGCCCTAGACATTTCTAGGCTGATTTTTTTTTATCGACAAGTGCCTCATACTTGACTTTAAATTTATACATACGAGGTAGTACGAAGTAATGATCAGGCTTTAGAGAGTAAAGCGCGCTCTCCCACAATACTCTGCCTCTCATATATTTGCGTACCGAAATACAGCAATGCTGTTATGTCGGTGTACTTACCATGAGAGTGATAGCAAGCCACCAGTGTTTGACAAAAACCTTACCACCGTTTTTGGTTACCAATAATTTCTACGTATATCTATGATAATGCTACAAAACCTCGTAGTATAATACAGTATCTAATCAATGACAGGAAAAAACATGGCAGTATAGCAGAATTGTTATTTGTAAATGCTTATCACACTTATCCATTTTAATGTTGCGTATTAATGTCTACATGCTTATATCTTAATACCTACAAAAAGGTGATAATAAACATATAAACACGTTTGATAACGGACCAAGCATTTTGGCACGCGGTTGTTGAGGAAGTTAATTTAGACTTTTACGTAACGCGTACACGTTACAAACACGTGGTCGAATGTAAAAGATTAAATCATTAAAGCTTATCATCAACCCTCAACGATTCGGAAAGATTTTCAAGTTTAATTCCTGCCCGAGTTCTAAGCTGTTTTTCGATATACAGAGATGACATATGCGTAATACAACAAGTCGTCCATTATCTGCAAATGCAACAACAAAAAAGAGTGATAATAAAATTAAAATGCTTTAGCCGACAAATGCGCGGCATTAGACATTGGATCGTTAAGGGTTTATAAACGATTTTTTTTTGTGTTATATACACAAAGTAAACAAACAATCGATAAATTAAAAAGAATGTATTATATTTTTATTATGACACGATCTTAACAACTAACGGGCAAACAACTGACTTATATTTCACAAGTGAAGTGACGACGATGGAGGCAGAATAATATTAAGGATGGTAACTAGCCTGGAGGGTCCGAACAAAACCTGTAGTTCCGCTTCGGGATTTCAACCTAATTAAAAAACCTGACTTATTGTTAATAGTAAAAAATAGTATGTTTCATAATTTAAAAAACATGCATCCGATAAATATAAAGTTTATACGGTTTTTTATCTATAAACTAAATTTTAACTTTGTTATTTCCAGGTACCAGAATTGTCTACGAAAAGTCTTTCATGATGTCGCTCAGACAGTCTCCGATCTCACAAACACCACCGAAATGCAACTTGCCGGCAGCATTGCTGAGGAATCCAGGCTCCTCACCGCATGCACCAAACACTCCTGCACAGAAAGCTCGATCTAACTCCATCTCATTCGACGAGTCTCAGGAGACCTTCAGTATGGATCTCTAATAGGTTTATAGTTTCATGAAAACGAATGCCTATATTTTAATTAAGTTTTAAAAAGTACACGTTAAAAGTATACAGTCATTAAGTCTGTAATCAATTTTATATTTACTACTCATAATATGATGACAGATTGAAATTTTTAAATGTTTTCTATGTGCATCTATCATAAATTAAAAAAAATATAATATAACCACTTATTATAATGTCCTATAATCGGCTACTAGATCGCTTAGAAGTGAAGATTTGTTTAATGAGCTTTTATATTGCAAAAAACTTACATTTGCTTTTATTTCAAGACATCTAATATATTGTCTAAATTTTAACTAAATCTCATTTACAGATTATATAATGATTTCCAATAACTATGGCAAGAGATATGTTTAAAAATATAAAGCAATTTTTCTAGTATAATTAAGCGTGTAACGCACAATTTATAATAAGCGCTAAGTATTTTAGGTTTTTAATATTTTTAAGCAATCACCATTAAAATTTGTGAAGTTGATTTTGTATTCAATAATTTTCTTCTAGTAATGGCGTTGCGATATGTTAGCAATCTCAAGTTTATAGGAGATATTATATTTAACGAATCCATTGATTACTTGATTTTATTATAATACAATGATGATTGATGTGAATTGTTAATAATGATAATTTTATAAAAATGTTTCAATATATTGTAGTGGTAGGTTTATATGATATACGCTGTATGATGAGTATTTGTATTTTATTTGTATTGGTATTAAATTAGTTCAAAGGCTTCGAGACTTATAACGTCATTGACAGTATAATATGCTAGTATTTTTAAAATTTTTATAAGTCGAATAATAACCTTACTAGTCATATTTCAAAGTTGTTTGCATAAAAAAATTTAACAACGAATCTACAAACATGCATAATTATTAATAAAATAAATTATTGTTATTCGTTACTAATGTGTACAATGAATAATATTACAAATTAAATAAATTTCAGAGTGGCTTCAAGATGCGCGTATCTTCGGCTGAAATAAAGTATAAATTTATCTATTGGTTTAGTCTTCAATGCTTTCCTAGTGACGCAATATGCAAACACTATGAATGTATGTAAGGAGAGAATATTTATTTGTTGTTCCAAAGCATTTATGATTTGATAAGAACAAGAATGAAATAAATTAATAGTAGTTTCTAAATAACCACATGTTTAGTTTATAGTAGTTATTAAATTTAAGATACTTTATTTGGCACGGAATTTTACTGAATACAAAGAATGTACTTCTTATAACAAAATACGCTCGTAGGAATGACAGTACCTCGCAGAAGTGCAGGGGTTTTATTATTTGACTCCCAACGAATACTAGCATTGAGTTGCAGATTTTATTATAAGGCCTGTGTGTCATTTTCTATTTCATAGATAGAATGTTCGATACTTAAATTCAACTATTGGTCATATTTAAAGGTGTGAGGCAATAATTTAGCATTTGCTAGTGCGTAAAAATTTTTTGAGGTAGTTAATACAACTTATATGATCGGTTTAGACAAAACTAAGTCAAATAATTTTTTTAAGATGCAAATATTTCACCTCGAGTTTTAAAGATTTATGGATTTTGAAAGTCTAAGAAGGATATTGATTTTTTTAATTTAAGATTTAATTATAGAAATAGGTTCATTAAATGACCTTTGTTGTAATGCTTTTTTATTATGTAATTACTATATGTTAGAAGCTAAGTAATTTTTTTTCATTGTCCATGGCGGCAAATAAACTTTAAAAATGTTATTATGCATTTTCTTTTCAGTATATAGACTACTGTCCAGTACATAAAAGAAAAAATATTAAGTGCACAAATGAATTTTTATTTTTGCTATAGTTATTTTATAAGCAAACTTTTGGTTTTCTACTACAGCCGTACTGTATATGTATTAGTTTTAAACACAATTTATGTTTACGAAAAATATTAAATTTGTCATATTATTATATTTCGCTATGGGACACGTTTGCAACTATAAACGAAAAATAAAATCATTATATAACTCAGAAGAAGCTCACGTTCTTTTTGATCACCTCGACACTCCGGTCTTGCGGAGAGATGTTTGCGTTTTATATAAAATTTACAACGGTGAGTCTTCCGAGGTATTGTTCATTTTGATACAAGTCGATGTATTCTACCATTGCGCACGACACAACCATTCTATCCTCACCACGTGGACGATTGGAAATTTTTCACTATGCGTATTAATCGCAACCTTTTATTAAGCACAACTTCTTTCTGGTATTAGTTATCGCCAGCGGTATTTCGCGGTAGTTTGAGATCGTCGGAGAATTTAATACTCCATATGCATGGGTATAAAACGAAATTTTTTGATGGAGCATTTTTTTTTCAAGCTGTGCGAATATGGGATGAACTGCCCCTAACAGCAAAAAAGGCACAGTCGCTATCAGAACTTAAGAGGCTTTCAAAAAAATATTACCTATCTTGTTGAGCACCTACTTTAATTACTACAAGTAATATTTATAAAAATATATAAGAGTGTATGTATGTATATGTTAATGTACGTATTTATATATGTTAGATCAAATATAATCAACCTTTCCTCTTTTTTATATATACTTACACACCATATTTAACTCTATAAGCTATATGTCCATCCTAACGTTGTCTGGAAGAGACTGCTTTCAGCAGTAAGACCGCCTTTTGCACTGCTGACATATTCTTTTACTTCGTTATATTTGTAACACTTACATTTTTTTATTTTGTTTCATGTGCATTTTTTCTTTTTCATTTCGTCATGCAATAAAGACTATTTTATGCTTTTGCTAGACCATTTATGACTTGGAAATTTGGGAAGAAAAGACTGTAGTCCCTTTTTAAAGGTCGGCAACGCAGTTGTAAATCTTTAAATGTTACGGCTGTCAATGGACGACGATGACCACTTTCCATTACCTAAAGCGCTCTTTTGCCTACTTTGTTTGTGAAAATAAACTTATTCATTTTAAAATGTATTGCTAGACTTTCTATACTTATTTAAATAATGACTACCCATAACTTCTCGTAAAATTCTTTACAAGTCGAAATTAAAAAAAAAAGAATTCAAACCTTCCGGCCGTAAAATAAGAAAGATTGATTTTGTAATATTTAATAATTATTTTCTAAATTTCGTATTTTAATTAACAGATTTTTATTGTTAAAGACTATTATTACTTATAAGAAATATAAATGATGAGTTAAACCCGTACTAGTACAAAAAAAAACTCGAATAGAGAAAAGGGATTTCATGTTCGATTTGTAAATATGCGTTTTCATTGCCACTTACAGAGAGGTTCAAGTGTGATTTTATTATTCCTGCTTGAATGCTATATTATATATATATATACACTATCGGCCAAAAGTTTGAGACCACCGTGAAAAATTTACAATATTGAATAAAACTCCAAAAGTTAGTGCCCTTCAAATTATTTATTTAC
>DWQX01001277.1:0-29557 GCA_018245475.1 Pharmacophagus antenor | reverse complement strand
AATAATGCATGAAATATATTAAACACTGCATTTACAACATTGAACTCGAGTCGGTTATCTATTGCTAAAGTAAGTTCGCCTTGCGTTAAAAAACAACTTTCATTTCGACCATGAACAGACTCGTTTCTAGATATCTTTATATCTACAACTAGAAAAACTAGTATAATGACTTGTAAAATGTATTGAGATAAATAAAAACACACATCTCCTTGTGTATTATTCTGCGAAAATTTCTAAAATTTACATGTGTCATCGTCCCAACAACTAATCAACTTAAGATCTCGCAATACCGGACTTTTATCTCAGAGAACCGCTATTTTTATTATAAAGTTTAGTTCTGTGAATTTACTAAAAACTCGCACTTTTGATTAAATCTTGCATCTTAAAAATGTATAAAGAGGTAGTATGTAATTTTCATACCGTATCATGAACAGTGGATAATACTTTTTTAGAAAACAGTTAACGGAAAATAGAGTAGTAATAGAGAGGTACAAAAGTGATCGTGTACTTACTCATTATTTTTTTGATAAGAACTTTCTCACTATTAGGACGGTCATATATTACAAAATATAGTTTAATAGGACAGAGGCCCGCATAAAGCTTTTTTCTCACGCAAAGACGCACCCGGAATACACAAGGACCTGTGAGAAACATACGTGCGGTTTGCAAACCGAATACTAACGTCCTCACTTGCGTTTTCATTACCCTATTTATTTGGTTTCACGTCTTTACGACACTTAATGTAAACTAAAGGTTTTAATAGCAGTTTTTCTCATAATTTAAAGTCCAGGAAGTCAGTCCCTATATATTTCATGCATTGTTTTGTATACGTTTCTATCTCCAATACGCCTGCGTGTTTTATGATTGGCAGTCTTGACGCCAAATTTATTCTACATGAAATTTAGCATTAAAATTAAGACGCTTCACGTGACTCTAAGGTACGTGGATACCTTACTTTTTTTATTATTGTACAAAGAAATGACAAAGCGAACGGGAATTTCATCTAATAATAAGTAAAAGGCCTTCCCATAAAAATGTTGCGCTAGTTAGGGTGTGTACACCGTATCACATTATGTTCTTCACACAAACTAAAGTTTGACATTAAATAAATGCTCTGGTAGTAATAGTAAATAAAAATTATAACTCGATGATACAAAATTTATAAAATAAACGACTAATTTAAAACAATATAACAATTTTAAATTATTATAGTTTAATTTTGGTGATCCGTTAAACATACGTATAGAAAATTAAAAAAATTGTTTAATCGTTTAAAAATAACCAGGCTATTTCTAAAATTAAAAATAAAATTAGTTAACTTTGGACGATATTAAGTGATATCATACGTGTTTATTTTAATATACATAAATCATCGACATATTTAAGCAGCAAAAAATACCCATAATATAGTCACACAAAATTTTAAATGTTCACTCCTTAGAAAAGATCTCAACGACATACTTATGTACATATTGTCTACCAAAAACAATTTAATGCATTATCATCCTCTGTCCGGTTTCAATGCAAAAAAAATTAAAGTTCTTCTACTTTAATGCACCAACCGCAAATAATATAATAAAAACAATAACAAAAAAAATTGATTGAAAAAGTTTTTACCTCGCTCTTAGAAGCTGTACAAAGTTACGGAAGCCAAGTATTCTCAGATAAGTGTTGCAAAAAAATTTACTTCAGTATTAATAATCTTAATGTGACGTAAGCTGTGTTCGAATTGTGATAATAGGCTGGAATGCGATTCGGCTCGGTCGCTGAAAAGGCTCTCCGGTTGGAATTCCTTTGGCTTCTAATTAGATTAATAAAAAGCCTTTTTTTTAATTTACATTCAAAAATAAATTTTTAGCTAAAATATTATTATGACTGTATTTTTTTTTTTTGATATTTCATCTCATATCAGCCATTATAACTACAAAATGAAATTAATATATATATAACTTCACTATGATCTATTAATATATGCGTTTCAAAAGAATTTGCTAGTCTCCGTTTATTTATTCATATCAAATTTCGTAAAATCATAATTAAATGATGTTTATTAAGTATCATCATAATCTGAAGAAAACCTGCAATTTTAGACCTTGTCCTTAGAATCTCTACAACGATTGGCACTGCACTCGGCATGCCCTGTCCTGATACTCCTCTCTAGCGGCTTTCCGTCACTAACCATATGACGACTAGACGGTATTGATATTCATAAATTCCGAATTATTATTAATTCAGACTATCATGTGGTGCTCACCTTAATTATTTTATGCAAGTAACAAATCGATGTAGTCGATACAAACGCTTTAATAAAACATGCTATGTGAAACTACAAAGCAGTCGTGTACTGCAGGCTGTAGAGCCAGTAACCCGATTTAACTCGGTAGACTAGGCTCTGTATCATTTTCCGCGTTGCGTGCCCAGTGCCCGGCGGCCGCGAACAATTTATAGCCGAGCGGAGCCGTCGACCTGGCACTAGCTTGTTATTATTTAACGGTTGAACTACGGACGCCGACGGCTATAGCAACGCTATAGCTATATTGCTAAACAGCTACACATAAAACTGTTATTCTTAAGGGATTATAAAAATAAATTTATTTCAATAGATATTAGAAAACATTATTAAAGTGTGTTCCTCTGGTTATCAATTTCGTATCGAAATTTGTCAAATTAAAGATATTTTTTTTTTGGCAAAAACGCGATATTCTCTTATATTTAAATCGGGTTTTAATATTTAAATAATTTACAAAATACCCTCACTTCTTACTTGCTTATCGGTTAAGAAAATTTTCTTGATATTTCAGTTTTGATTCAGATCGTCAATAACTTGCTTTAAATATATTTTAACAAAAGTCGATTCAGGTGTTAAATTTATTGATACCGGTTCGTTTACATAAAAATGTTGTTTCTCATTAAACGGCTGGTGTGCTAAGAGTTTGCAATGTTTTTTTTTTCACCATTAACCAAATGAGGCAGCAGATTTTGTATTGCCAAATCCGTTATTCAAATGCGACCGCAATTTTCTATATTTGGCTACATTACGTTTTTCGCGGCAATCTATTTGAATAAGGATATAGAGGCGACCGGTATCGGATGCAATGCCTTGTGGAGCACGCGCCTCATGACGATGTTGAATTATCTCAAACGATAAGACTGTCCAGCTTACTAAAATCTAATGAGAACCATTTATAATACCAAATTAAAGACATGCATATAAAATATTGCTCTATATTTGAAACAATCTACAATCTTTTGTTATATTGGGACGATTGGTCTGTTTTAATTTACATTATATTCATATATATATTATACATTATACTCGGCCAAAAAAATATATTTTATTACCAATGGAACATTAAATGAAAGTGCACAAAGTCTCATGAAAATAAAACAATCTGCAGTATTTTGTAACGACGCGATAATTTTTACTTTCTAATGTATATTGAATTAGTTATTCTGCTACAAAAATCAATGTTAAAAACCAATTTAATGAAAAGTGAATGTAACTGAATTAACCAAGAACAATAACCAAAAAAAAAAACAAAAGATACAAAATTTTCTACACGAATCCGAGCGGGAATAGGTCATAAGTATAATTGGAATGTCCTTGAATGAACCATGCCGTTGGTAACCTGAAGCAATGACCAATGACGAATACGCTCAGATCGAGACGAATCTCTATTAAGGTATACCAGCCACTCCACATACAGTGCGGCGATTCTCTAAGGTGGGAGCGAGAGCAACGTAGGAGACCTGACTCAACCGGCCTTGTGGCACGCGCCGCAATCGGATCTACTGGATTTGATTTATACACGTAAAATAATATACCTCTTACAATCTACTGTTACCTGATTCCGCACATTTACGTTTACATTTTACAAGAGTGTATTTAGTTATTACAAAACCAATTTAGATAAATCCTATTGTCAAATTTAATATCATACTTAATATTATTATCTGATACTAATATACTCATAATTATAGTCAATATTATTTTAATTTTGACATTTACATATTAAAGCTAAAATAATAACTAGAAATATGTCAAAATGAAAAGAAAAACATAAAAAAGTTTTGTAATTATTAAAAAAATGTGCATAATATATTCATACTAATCCTTTTACTCTGTTTATTTTGTATGCTAATAACATTTCAAACGTTTCGTTTATTGATTCGATATTATAATTTATAATCAGAAAATTTCACAAATTCTTCTAATGATAAAAGAGTTTTAAAGATATAAAATTTTAATTTATACATTAATGCACGCTTTAAAATATTTGTAGTTAATAGTATAGTATAGTAATAATAACAGATGTTACATAAGAAAATGTATGCTATAAATACCTAAAAATATAAAAAAGTGTAGACTGAGGAAGAACTAATATGGCACTAATTCCAGAGCTTATATTTACTATAATGGCATATTGCAAATAATGGATTTGAGTTCGCTTATCTTTTACAGTGCTACACAGAATAAATAAATATATAAATTTCCTCTAAAATCTGTCCGCAGATAAAGAGAATTTCGTGTTATTAATTATTGTAACAATTGCTTACATAACGAAGAGTAGTAAGTATATTTATGCATATAATATCACGAACCACAAAAAATTATACAATTTTACCTTAAAAAAGATTTTATGCAAAGTTTATTAATAACTAACTTATTTACCTAAAAAAATTTAAAACAACCAAAGTTTGGCAATACAATTTTATTCCATTCGCATAAAATAAATTCTCCACTTTCAAGTATTTTCGGTAAAAACCGATAACCCGTTTTGTTTAATAGCCGCGGTTAAAATATACTCGTAAATTTTATGGCGAACAATTAATGTGAAATCATTCGATATGATCGTCGACGTATTGTATATTGGAAATAATATCGACAGCAATGTTAATTGCATAGGAGACCAGTTTAAATTCAGATTTGAAAAATGCAAATGCTATTTCATAACCAAGCGAATAATACAAAAAACACAAACGACTGTTTTTTATTACAATTTATTTTAATATTTTTGCATACGTCGATTAGAAACGCATCGATATTAATTTTAACACGTGCAACATTAACTTGATGGGCTAAATCATTATCTTTCTAACAGCACGTACGCGAACTTGTTTAGAAACCACTAAAGCCGAACACAATGGTGAACCACAAACAGGCTTTTGTCCCGTAGGCACTCGAAAAATAAAATGTTTAGACGGTACGCCTACGTTGCGGATCCTATGTAAACATTTTTATTTGACTTTCATATCATTTTTACTGTACAAAGAACATACCTTCACCGTTATGGTTTCGCGTAGGTGTCAGATTTAAATATTTTTGTATCATACATTTATATGCGTTAACTAATAAGCTTTATGAATTAGTTTTAGGTTGAGTATATTTTACAATCGTTCTTTATAGTAATTTAAATATATACATTGACTTTTTAATTTAATGTAATTAACGTTTTGTTTTTCACAATGCATGAACTCTTTTTTGTCTCTTAAAATTCCTGAAAATGGTAAAGACGAAATTCGTCACATGACATCGAATAAGAAGAAAAAAAAATGCTCAATTCAAATATTGAAGAGGTGACACCTCACAATTCGGGGCAGCAAGTGAACTCTTCGAAGTAGTCGGCGTTGTGTACTCTGGGTCGTCCGCGCTCACGTATCGGCGGTGGCTGGCGGTGGCTGGCGATGACCATGTTTACACAACTCGTTAGACGCCGCAGCGGCGTTCGAAACGCCTACGTCGAAACTCACCATTGGACACCGGCTAAATGTTAACAGTAAACACTTAATAATGTACCATTGTCCCGTCACGCAGGTGCATTGCTGCGGTGTCATGTTTATTTTCATCTTAATTATTTTTAAAACTATTTTACATGTGTACATTACATTTAAAACGTGTCATCAATCTTCACGACGCGCTCGATGTGCGACGTCGCGGATCGTCGATTGGGTTTTTTCGCCGGGTAACAGCGACTCCGTGACCAAACGCAACACACGGGTAATGTAATTTTGATTAACTCTCTCCCGAAGGGCCACCTTGTAATCAACTCCGTTTATAATGGAAATATTACTTTATCGCGAATGTTTTATGTCCATACATTCTTGAATTACAAAAGAAAATTTACATGTATTTTTAATTTAAACAAATATTTAGTAATTTATCTACCTGAATAGTTACGTAACATAGTATTCCGTAATTTGTTTCATTGCAAGAATGTTTTATAATAATAAATTTTTAATTAAATTAGTGATCTCATTGAAAACAAAACAAAAAATTAGCATAGTAAGCATTCGTCTTATGCATGTTAGCGATTATAATGATAGCGACACTAAATTATTACATAAGTTTTACTTCTATACCACACTTTCTAATGTAGATAATATTAAAAAAGACATCGTTTATATAACAAAAGATACCAATCTAATCAAATCGTGCGCCATAAAACAACATGGCCTTATTAAAATCTCGTAATCGCATAAATCACAAAAAATGTCGACCTCAATAGATAATAAGGTGGTTGTAACACGCAAAGCGCTTACGGCGTTGACTTTCACTTTAGAACAATTGCTGAGAATCAAAGTATAAATACAACGGTGACTTATACTGACATGCATTAAATGGGCACGATCAACTGATTGATGAGATCGTTTAAGTGGTCCAAGCGTACACAAAACGTCTTACGTAAGATGTCTACAGTCACGAGTGGTATTAAAAATTGACCCTACTCGTACCTACACAGCTTATAGTCAAAACTAAAGAAAAACCACCTTTATCCAAAAATCAAAAAATGTGAATGCACTGACCGTTGATAGATAAACCCGTGTACCACCGGTGGTTCATAGTCGACTCTGCCATCGGGCGGCGTGGTCCACCGGTGGCTTACACTAATTTCTTATCAGTCGGTAATTATACGGAGGATATATCATGCCAGTTGCAGTTTTTAAAACGGTAAACACCTTAAACTAGTAGCCAAGGATTTTATACAATTATTTTACGTGTCATATCATTTATTGGCATTTGATTTTCATTATCTTTCTTGATACACTCACATCCCGTAAACCTATGGTTGATTATGCTCGCCGCCCCAAGGCGAGAAATACAAGAATCGGCAGCGGCGTGAACGTGTTAAAATAAAAAAAAGTTACCACAACAGGTCTGTTGCATTCGTGGAGTTAAGTTTGACCATCGACACAAATTTACACAAGCAATAACTTTTACATAATGAACACGTGATATGTATAGTTGAGGCGCGAACTTTAGGGGTAAGCACATACGAGGCGTGAACGCTAAAGCGCGCCACAAATACGAAGGTGTGAAAAGTCCGTTCTTGGTTCACTTTTTGTGGCGGATAAGCCGCTTACCATAGCAATCCATAAACATTACCACCACTGCACTGATATATGTATTGGCTTCGAATTTAATACATAAAACCTTCGTTGAATTTATTCCCGTAGGATTTAAGTTTACCATTACGATTTGTTGGATATATAAATAATACTAAGTCGTAGGTGCTGGGAGTGTCTTGTAGAAAACGTATTCAACTTGCAGCGCCTCTTTCAACTGTTATTTTAATGTCCATATGGGAGTACCGGTTTGAAAAACACTGTAATTATTAATAATATTGGGACAAGGAGACATAACATTTTGTATTTCAAAGTTATTGTTATAAAGCAGGCAGTCACTAACATATGAACGCTTAGCTTTACTCGGACACTACGTTTTATTAAAAATAATCTTTCATAAGGTAGCCTACAAAAATACGTTACGCGTTATTTGTCCCTTTACTTTCTAGTTTTCTTTAAAAAAAAATAACTAATGACGATCTATAATGTAATACAATGTCGCTTATGATGAAATAGTGTTGTATGTGATAAAACGAAACGTTGGGGTTTTTATCTTAATGTTGTCGATATCCTCGGACGTTCGCGGAATTAGTAATAATTTACGTACCTAAACGACCATACTAAAGGGCTGTTATATAATATTAATAATAATAATAATATTAAACATTAATCTGTTTTCAATGTTTATACAATATTATTTTAGTGTGATTAATTCTACCATAGAAAGTTTACAATTTGTGTGAAGAATCTAATAAAGGGTATCTTAATCACACATATCCGCATATCAAAATATTAACATTTATCTTCGCAGAGTAAGTGAAAAATATAAAAGAATCAATCACGTCAAGCTAGTCGGCAGCTGTTAAGACAAAAAAAGTCCTTATTTTATTTTTAAATTAAGAACACAATTTTTATGCTTTTAAGTTGGCAACTTAAATATTTGAGTACCTTAGAAACAAAAAGGATCTCTATTTGTAATATTTTCCAGAACCTATGATTATCTCGTAATATTTTTAATATTTTCGAATGTTTTTAAATCAATATTTCATTTTAATTAAGAAACAGTACCTTGTGTTCTATCAAAAGGAAAAGTCATTTTCAAAACTGTAATTTTTGAATTTGACTAAAATCGTCACTTATTATAAGTCTTCACATTACTTAACAGATATGTGGTAAAAAACAATTAAATATTATAATTAAAGTTATTAATTATCTAGATAGTAGAAATAATAGAATTATATATAATCACGACTGATAAAATTGCCTCTCGTGTATTGTGGAAGTGTAAACGATGCAATCGCTTCAAGTCCATAACATATCGAATATCACTTCGCGTGTCGCCATATTATCTTACATACTGGACCAGCGTAAAACGCTTTCAACCGATATTAAGCAATTTAACTAGAAACATTATTACAAGTATTACAGATTTATACTCATAATAATTTTGATCTAAATTTGGACTGCACTTAATTGAGATATTTAAAACTTATTCACATGGTAAAATTAATAAAAATTATTATCTATCATTAGTTTATCATTCTTATGTGATGATAATATTTCAAGTGTATATCTTTATAGTTTATAACATTCTTAATACTAGATTGCCCGACATTACAGACTGAAATAACATGCATTATGACGATGGGCAAATTTAGTTATAACCAGCACTAACAGAAACAAAGAGACCGTGAAAATAGAATCGACATTTAATAAATTCATTTATGGATACAAAGTCTAATATTCTGTCTAAAATCTTATTACAATTCACATAATTGTGTATGTAAATAAATTGAGGAGCGGTCCAAAGGTCTGTTTTGGTCAATCTAGTGATTAAAAAAAACTTAATAATTATTAGTATCAATAATTATTATAGACGGTAAACTATAGTCCTGAGTTTAATAATGTTCGTAAATGTTATCTATTTAAAAGGTAAAGCAGTGTACAGCCAATTTAGCTGTTATCGGACAAAATCTATTTAGAACTTCGAGCTCGCGTTGCGGCCATTGTTGTGTCGCCATTACGTTTCGTTTAGATTTTGTGTAAAGTAACCAACAAGTAAACCTGTATTATAGACGTTATAACGCAACGGCCTCAATTTTATAACCTTCTCTTTACAATCACACTAATGTATTATGCCCTGAAACCAATTTGTTCGATATCTTGGAGATCAGTGAATTATTAACGTTATATTTATTCCTACTAAGCTTTAATGTAGACTCATGAACGACAGTGACCATTTTCTTTGTCACTCTAACTTTGGATATCTGCTATACCGCAGAATCATCTGGAATTTCGTAATGATCACTAAACTTTAATAGCATCGATTGGCGGCAATCGGTAACTATAATTTGTTCTCAAAAGAATACCTGTAATGCCAAAGACAATCTGCGTTTTACGAGACGGTATTTTAAGAGGTTTACCTTCCTACTTCGGGTTTTTTGGTGAATGATGCATCGCAAAATACGTCGCGCGTCTCGATTAAAATTATCTGGCTAACGATTGATAGGTAGCGAATCGGTAAAGAAATCATCGATCTCTTATTTTTTATAAACCCGGATCGCAAAGGACTATAAATGGCGCGGTCAGCCGCAGGCGACTGCCATTTGCGAACGTCTATAGAACCTCCGCCAATCTCTTTTTGCGTTATAATCATACGACCCGCTTATATTTTTTTTGTACAGTCGAGTTTAAAGACGAGGATAAATTATAAATAAATGTTTTGCATATTCAAAATTTAAAATTTAATACTACTAATGGCTTCACTAACTGCCTAGTTTACAAGCTATGGTGTTTGTACATACAATAAAAGGATAAAAACATGACGACAAGATCGGTTCTCTCATCTCTGGTCTGTTAAATTAAATATGTATTAGAAACATAATATAGGGCCTGGATGATAGGATAAGCAAACGTAGTCACTCCGGCGGTAAGACGGTATCGGATTACTCAGCCCGGGACACCTCATTAGCAAAGCCTTGTCACCGCAATGCAATCTTATTATACAACTAAATGTTAAAAATAATAATAATTTTGGAGGTATGTTTTAAAAAATCGTGGTCATTTACTTTTAATTATTATTATAATCATCTGTGCTACCGCCTATAGATAACTGTTTATTTACAAAAATTATAGGACGTATATGCAAACTTTGACAACAGACAGCTTGAAAATATTATTGGAGCAAACATGATACCTTTGCGTGTTCCTAAAGTCATATTTATTTGTCTTTAAATCTTTATTATTACGGCTCTAACGTTAAGGCGAATAAAGTACAAACGTGTAACCAAAATATTTTTATATATTGTAAGAAAAGTCGTTTAGAAATATCGGTACAGAACAATGGTTGTGTAGACATCCATCCTTGACACTAGCTAAACAATTAAACGCTAACATAATCTATTCGATACATGACACCGGAAATTGCTGCTGGAATATCATATAAACATACATGTCCGACTGTTTCGAATATTCTATTACAGGGAATATTGTAACTTTATGTCGCTGAGTGAAGATTGATCCGCGTTAGTATGCAGCTCGTGCGGTCGCGGCCCGCGCCCGCGTATCCTTTGTAATAACACTCCAGACTCGTCTCATCCATTATTCATAAAGTCCCACTGATCCCGAACCCCGTATATTCGGCAAATGTCTCGTCGTCACTATATAAAAAGCTTAAGAATTCATTTCACGACCGTCGATTTTTAATTCGGCAATCAAAATATAGTACAATTCTTCAAGCAATAAATTACCCATAAAATATTGAAATAAAACATAAATTAATTTGTTAATTTCTACTAATTTTTATTTTATAGTCATAGATTCTGAAATGTATCGCTTGAATCAAAAGATAAAATATTTGGCTTAGTTTTAAAAAATCCTGTATGGTAATAAAAGAATATTGATGTAAATGCTTAGAAATAAATGGTAAATGAATACAAAAACCCTGTCAATTAACGCTCAAGTTTATTTTTAATTTGGTTCCAATACTTTTTTTTATAACAGCATTTTACTATCTTTTCTGATAGTGCTTATATATTTCAATCGATTGTAATGCTATACTTTGTTAATTAAAATTTCGAAGCGGAAATCCTGTTGTCTGATCACTTTATAACGATAATCGATATTTTTTATGTGACTGTAAATCTAAATGTATGATTGTTGTAGAACCGTATTTAAATTCTTGGATAATAAAATATTTTTCTAAATCAAACACACATATGTAGTGAAGAACGTACTATTAATAATGATATTGATAAATGTAGAAACACAGAGAACTCTTAATTACGATAAATTCAATTCCTTGAGTTACAATTTATCACAGGTCTATAATCAACGGAACACAACGCAACGCCGTAATAGCTCCAAGAAAGAATTGAAAGAACAAACAACACTCACAGAGTAGTCTTTCATCTAACTCATACAATGCCGACCTATATACGTTAATTAACATTGCTTCATTTGCTTCATTCACAGAAACCCGTGTTCAATGAAACTGTAAACAATGCTTATAAACATAAATTTATGACACTGTAAGTCATAATATTTAAATTATATGTGTATATTTCATTAATTAAATATACATATTCCGATTTCATCTTTTATTAGTAACGTAAAATATATTTTTTTATGATTTTTTTGATTGATATACATCCCATCTCACCTACTATATATGTATAGTTATATAATGAACGAATAAGTAAAAAACGAAGTTCTCTTAAAGTGTTCAAATCTCTGGCGAATTTAAATGTTGGGTCGGCCAGTGTGGATAGGAATAGTCCAACATCCAAGATATTAAAGTTGCTAGATAAAATAAAAAATAAACACAAAAAGGTCTTTCTTTTTGTCCTGTTCTATTCACATTCCCTCAGAAAATACTGAACATCATCAATTTGATAACCATCATACCATAACCTATTCAAAACATTTTTCTTTTTTTTTATAATTATGATTCTAGCCAGAAACGATGGCAGCGATCGTTATTTGACCATTTATAAAATTAAAACACGACAGCTTTCGTTTTTAGATTCGTGAACATGTAGGTCATAGTGATAATTATTAATCAACGGCATTGTAATTTAAGGTTTTTCGAATGATATTGTACGTACCTTACGTATCTCGTATTATTCCATAGTTATTATTCCAGTTAGAAGCGAGTTCGTCGGTCTAAGTGGACATGTGGCGAGAGCATTAGATTACCGCTTAACGAACATACGTTATCTGACGTGATTGAGTTGCAGAGGACGTAATAAAAATATATATGTGCGTACTCGGTTGCTAGAAAGATGATAGTTATGACGGTAGCGTTCAAGTGTCATGGGAATCGGTTCAATTCTCCATCGACATGTACGATAGGGTTTTTCATTAAAAGTATAAGCGGACATCCCCTTACGTAATATACTGTAGTGTACTACCTAATAAATATAACTAAAATATAGTAAGTAATACTCCAGTCGCGTAAAGATCTGCCCCAAAGGATTTCTTTGTATACACTAATAAATTCTGTTTAATTAAAAATAATATCAATTCATACTTGAATCTTGTAGTAACTGTTAAAGTACTATTCCTTTATTGTGTACAGTAAAAGAAAAAAATGTCCGAATTTAATTTAGTTGTATTTTAAAATAATAGTCAATATGTTAAGAGTTGACTGTACACTGCTCTCGTTATTTCAGAAATAACTCTTTGTACAGTTAACTGCAAAAGAGAAAATAATCTATGCACAGAGTTGGTTTACACAAATTTTACGTAGACGAGACAACGGGCTCAATAGGCACGCTTAAGATGAACGTCTCAGACGGAACACGTGTCGCTGATTGCCCCCAATTGGCGAGCGAATAAAAACAATCGTCGCTTAAAAATAGCCGTGATTTCATTCAACATGTGATGGATGTTTGCTTTCAGTGGAAGGGTGTTCTCACAGGCATGGCCCATGTGAAATGTCCTGATACCACGGTCCCAGGCTTCGGGACGCCTCACTGACACCCTAATGATGTTAATGAAGAACTGCTGCTTGAAACTTTTAACATTATTACTTACAATTTATAGTTATTTTGTTCATTAATAGTAACTTCTTCACAAAATCCATCGGATATTAAGAATTTTTTTTTATCTGTTTCCATCCTTGTCAAAGTTAACATGTGCTCATGTACATCTGTAATATTTACTCTCTAGAATGTATGTTTAATTAATGTTTTTATGTTTTTGTTATTTTATGTTTATAGGTTTTATTATATAGTGCTTAACCCGTATGTAGTGGCAATAATAAAAAAAACACCTCTATAAGAGTCAAAATAAATCAATTTAAATAGATATTAAATGTAAAATGACACCTTCATAAAGCTACCATATTCCATTATCACTGACCATAAGGCGTGATTCAGAGGTCACTATTCTACTTTTTTCAAAAATATGGAACAAGGAACAGGATCTTCCGGCGATGTCAAACGCCACGCTTCATTTAATAAGACGACAGGCCGCCATATGTGCAACGTATTACAACGGGCCAAGTAACCAACCAACTGGTCCTTTATCGTGACCCGCGAGGAGATAGGGACTTCCGCGCTTGTGGCAACACTAAACATGTAGGTCAGATTCAGGAAATAAAACCGCAAACTATTTTCCCATGGCACGTTTTTTACAATATACGTAATTTCGTTATCAACGATTGTTATTACAAATATGTGGTAATTTTGTTTGTTTATATTGATTTGCTTATTTCAACTATTGACACTAATCAATATTTAATAACTGGTGTTTATAGTTGTATTATGCTTCACTATACCTATGCTACGAAAGATTTTTTTATAACATAAAGCATTGAACACTTTCTTCGATCATCTCTTGACACAAGCAATGGCGCCATGTTGGAATGAAATTTTAAACGCTCGTACGTCAGTGATTTTTTTTCTGTTCCGCAGAGTTGACAATGTCATTACGCACATCCGTTCTTATACAGCCACAATGCCAATGCGTGGGGCAATTTAATTACCCAATTAATTCAATTAAAATGACGTCATAACTGCACCCTGGAAACACAAAAAGAAGTGCAACAAAATGTTTTTGAGATGATGTACATTTTTGTTTTAGTATAATTTTAAATAGCAGTTAAAACATGATATTTCAACAAGTTAAAACTACATATTTTTATTAGGGTTCCAGAATCTTCGAAAGTATGATTAATTCATCTTCCTTTGTAAGATATCTGTATAGTGAAAGGGCAAAATGGGGCAAGCGGGTAATCAGATATCGAGCGAACACCTGTGTTGCTTGACGTAGGTGTATGCCTTTTTAAAGACAAATCTTTTGGCACTTGGAATTAGAACCAGTGTCGATATTACAGCTTTAATATAACTAGAAAAAAATTATAATTTTCGTTTAAATGTCTAAAGGTTTTAAATAAAGAAAAATAAAAGAATAACACTAAACACATGACGTTGTTAGAAAAAACGTAAATACTGCGCTAAGAGAATAAAAGTATCATAAAGGCGTCTTAACTAGTACGATTTAGTTCAATGCCATCAATCCGTCGCGCGCATATCGTGCGAACGCATTATAATAGGAGGATATTATAATAAACAGATCCCGGACCCCTCGCGCACTCCCTCCCTAATAAATATTAATGTATGAACTTGAATGCCCCACAATACTCGACAGCCGATGCTGGTACATTGACACTCAATTTGCTTTTTTGCCAGTCCCGCCGCTGTCACGCCCTCGCAATCTTTGTTCTTCTTACTTTCACGTATGCTATTAGTGATTAGCATTATTGCTACATTATGCTAACCAAGTTAATAAGACGATATTTTTGTGTGTATATTAATGATATAGGCTAGACATAACTCTAGTGAGCGCAAATGGAAAAAATATAGAAATTTTATTTTTACAAATTGATAACAATTATAGAAAGTCGTCGTAGTTGTTTAATCAACAGCTCGACGAAGTGCTTTGTGTATCTGAGCAATGATGGATGATCATGATGGCGAGAAAAATGATGCATGTTTAAGAAATGATTTTAAATCGGACATCATGTCCGATTTAAAATCATTTCTTTACATGGTGCGATAAAAATCAATTATTTAAAAAAAAAAACATTTTATTTTGACATCATTCGTTGTTTCAGGAATTAATTAAAAAAATAATATTGTGAGCGAATTACTCACCAATCCCCACGATATAGCAATGTTTGAAGTAAAAAAAATAAGGTTTACATAAAAAAGAGAACCCTATTACAAATAACAAGCAATTTCAAAATAATAAAATTAATTGTATCTGTATAAGATATGCCATATCAAATGATACCATGTTATTAATGATGGCATTAAATTATTTATCGGCGAGGTAAACAAATTTCGTTCGGAAGTGGGCGGAAGGGTCACGTGACTGCTAACAGCGAGGGATGACGAGAAAAGTTCCCACTTGGCTTTCCCACGCTGCCACCCCACGGTCAATGGGAAACCCCATTTTGTTGGTTTTGTGTTATGTGATCGACCCCATTGTAACGTTTCCGGAGAGTGCGCCAATAACAATTACGTCAAGTTCTAATGTCTTTAAGTGTTTGTTTAAAAATAAAAAAACTTTTGACGCTTGTGGGTCGGCAGGTTGAAGGTGGCTGATGCAACAACTTTTTGTGGCACCAGCTATCTTCGCGTTTGGACTCCACTTCCACTTAACATCAGGTGGAGTGGATTCATTTGCTCAACCTAAGTGTGAAAAAAATCATATTTATATTATGGTGAAAGTTACGATCAAGTGTATGTATGTTTTTATATATCAAATGTTTAATTTTATACACATAGATACAGTAAAATATTAATGATTTTATATTTCACCTTTCATATCTGTTGATAGAGCATTTAATTATAATTGAATGGAAATAACATTGTAACTATCCCATAAAACATTTAAATCACGCAACTGTATTCTATGAATCACTGTTCTTCAATATTTATGATGACTTTAAATGCCGTTTACACATTGTCTGGATTGTTAAAAACACGATAAAAAAATCCCAATTCAATGCTAATTTTGCACATGCAACCGCAAAATAAAATAATTATACAAATTCCTCGATTCTGCGACGGACTGCGCCTCGGGCGGAGTTTGCGATATTTCTTTTTTTATAACAATTCATTAAAGATGTTAAAATTGTTCGTAAATCTACTACGTGAAAATTTTGAAAAATACGTTTTAATTTAACAGTGTTATTTAAACTGAGCGAGATGATAATGATACAACAATGTAATTTGGATCATACAGGTTTCATGTTAGTTAAAAAAAAGTATGTAGCAGTGACTAGATCAAAATTACATAGAAGGTTACAGATTATACCTGCATATAATAAAATGATGTCTCGCAATAAAGCAAGTAATAAACCTCTCAAGGCCCCATTGGTTTACTGCTTGCCTTGTAACACGAAGTTCCCAAGTTCACATCACATTTCATTCGCTTGAGTAGTGAGGTCTTGATGGTGGTAGGGTTTTCTGTAACTACCACCCTCAATGTCAATTTACTTCCATGATAATATTGCTATGTTCCGGCAACCACACATGAAAGCGAGCAAACTTCACCATCTACCTTTTTTTTTTGTCATTTAACGTCATGTGTCTATAGACTATAAACAATCTTTACAATCTAATAAGTCATAGTGGAATAAGTATCGTCGTATCCTTTACACCTAATTGGCGTATAAACTTTTTAAAATACTTTTTATAGTTCCCGATGCTTTATTTATTTTATAACTCTACCAGTGCATTGTTAACGACATTAATTATTTTTTAAAACATTATTAAAATTAAAATAATAATTATTATCATCTTTGTGAATATTTTTTTCAATTCGACTATCATTTCCTATTTCTCAATAATTAAATCTGTTGACGCCCATTAGTAAAGAAATATCTATATTTACTACATATGTTCAGCATAATTATAAATATTAAACATTAGTATGGTTCATTAAGAGATTATTAAATAAATAAACAACAGAACCAAATCATGTTCCTTAGTAATGAAACAAAACTCTTGTCGCCATTAATAATCGTTAATTACCAGATGCATTAATTAAATAAAAACAAAAGATGATTATAACGTACCTGCCAGTCCAGTCGCACTGATCACCAATCATCGCCGCCTCCGCAAAGTATACCAGACCCAAAACAAGTAGCCAAAAGTGCACAACGATCTCCATACTCATTTTAAACTAATTTTAGGCAACAGTCATATAAATTAATTCACTATTCTAATTAATACCCATCACTAATTAATATTGTTATTACCTAAGCTCCATGTTTTTATAAACAAAACATTTGCATCGACACAAAAATAAACGCGCTTTGAAATACCGCGAACGACAACCTTACTCAAACTTTGTTACCGTACTGAAGAAAGAAATTGAAGACAGAAAGAATGAGACTGAGTTAGCCTTTTAGATACTCGTACAAAACTCAATGTGCGGAAAAGAGATAAGTGTAACAATGACACGTGAACTAACTGGCAATATACTTGCGTCTCACTTCCACGCTCGCTGTTAATTATCGAGGCAAAAGATAACTTATTACAGTTATACAAGACTTAAATTATTAAACACATTTTAAAGCTTCATAAAGCTCGTTGAAAAGGCGGGAAAGGTTTGCGCGAATACTCGAAAATTTAACAAGAAAGCGATAGTTGTTAACGTTTTATTACTTTCTATTTAAGTATAGATTTTTAAGAGAAAAATATTGTAGTTAACATTTGTCTTATTAATTAGTTTCTATTATTACTTCAAATAAAGTAAAATTAAAATTAATATTTAAATATCGTATAACATAGAAGCACGCTAATAAGTAAAAACTGTGATCTGTTTTCAACACCTAACACATAATAGGTACATTATAAGTTTTTTTTTCATTTTAAATAGGTTTGTACTTAACCTGGTAACGTAAACCTAAACACCCAGTATTAAGTGACGATGTGGTTTTAGGTGGTAAGGCGCACAAACCTAGAAACAGCCTATTCACTTTACTTTTGAATAGTGAACAGGCTGTTTAACACGATTAAATCTATTTGTGTATCTATTCGTAAATAGCCTACCGATTTTTACTTGTTTTTATAGTTTCAAAATAAATATAACCGAAAACATTGTTTTTACTTATATGCAACCGCATCAATCAATTTGTTTTTAGAAATTTTAAATCGTTATACTATTTCTACATTTTAAGAGATTTTTATTTCTGACGAGGGCATTGATTACAATTATTAATACACTCATTTAATGTTTTACCTAACGGTCTAAAAGGATTTCAATTAAATAGACTATATACATAGATATGAGACTTTTCCTATTGTAACAAATATAATATTTCGAAGTTAAAATCAAAACGCCGCTAAATTGCCTTCCGAAGCGATAACTACCCATCCCTATTTTTTATGTACGTGACGATGCACATCCATAAAATCGTGGAAGGAATTTTCAACTAACAGAAGACTTAATATAGGAGGAATTTGTGATCTTTTGGGCCGTAGTAACATATCAGTAATTATCTGAGAATGATATTTATTTTTTAATGCTTAATGGCTCATTTTATACTTGATTGCTAATTTTTGTAATTCTTTTGTATATTGATATAATAACATTTAATTTATTAATATTTTTTTAAGTTTATTGGAGAATGTACCCTCGTTAGCATGGAGTTAATGTTTAATTTATATATTTCATTATAGCTTACAATGGGAAGTATTCTTTGCATGTTAAATGTTATGTTCTAAACAGAATCACAGTAAAGGACAGCCATACATTGCAACTACGTGTATAAATCAAAATTTTCTTTACGAGCCGATTAAGCTTCTTACAATTTTTCACTAATATTATATATTCCCTCCGAGTTACAAAAAATTCAATTAATATATTTACTGTACATCTCTTGGTAAACATCACCGTGGCCGCTATTTATTTATGTTATCCAGTGGTGTCTTAATATCCACTGGCGTGCCTTTCAGACAAGCCGAAACACTGATAAAAATTATTATAGGACCTGCTTTTCTCTCTTCTTATATTTGCGGTCGAATCAAGACTTTGTACAAAAAAGAAATAATTAATTTTAATACACAATATTACTTCAATAACTTAGTACAATAATACCCAGCATATAGCTGGCCTTTTCGAGTTGTACACAGAGGTACCGCCTCTGGCAATATAACTGTGATACTTTTTCCAAAACGATTTAGATACTCGTATACCAACAGAGTTAATGGTCTTTTGTATAAAGCCAATAGAAGAAATTGCCGCATTAATATGGCCAGGTCTTTGTAGTAAAAAGTTGTATCGCTTACCATTAGTTAAACGTATTGATGACTTCGTCACTTAACCTTGTATAAAAATCGTTAAACACTATTGTTCATATTAATGATAGAACCTTTGTTAGATTGATGGATAAGCCGTAGGTATAACAACAAAAGAGAAATTTTTCCATTGTAATTATTTTTTTTAAAACAACACAATTTTTATACACACGCACTAGAACTTTTTCTTTTACCTTTTCTCGTTTTCTATCCCTTTAATTAAATTTTGTTTTTGATGCTAGTAGGATTTCTCGAACCTGCCTGGCTAGATACAATCCTCAATGTCAATTTACTGCCATAACAGCATTGCTGTATTCCGGCAATCATACATGTGAGATCCAAATTTATTCTGGGCGAACACGCATCGCCATCTACGACTTTATTGTCACAACATCAGGTGAAATCGAGGCTACGTGTTAGCCCATAATTGATAAAAAAAATAATCTAATGACACTCATAAAACTGTAATTAGTTGTAGCCTCAACTTATTAAGTGCGTGTTTGGTTATTATGCTATTCTATCGCCTTTAATATGTGATATAATAATAGATTGAAATAATGGTTTTCGACTTTTAAGAATTTATACTTTTCTATTCATATTATCAAGCGTGTGGTCATGTCAGTACAGATAAACTAAATCAATAGACATTGTTTGCTTGTGCGGCAGATAGCCCCTTTGTGGTCCATTGACGCGTGCTTGCCAAGGCAATGATTCGGCACGTTATCTCATTTCGTAGCAATTTGGCTTATGTATTATTTAACCATAAGTTTTCATAGATTATTGAATAACTAGGTATTTCGTTTTTTCTTAAAAGTAAGTCTGAAAGTCGGAGTGTTTTTTAATTTTATGTATCAATCAATCAAATCACAATAAAATTGAATAAAAAATGGTTCAACCGTTTCAGAGCGTATATGCAATATAATAACAGCTCTGTTGATTTAGATGCAACCAGTACACAATTTAATCTTTTCACACTTAATAAAATAGAATACCTATTGCGATGTAAGCACATATGTATCATTCTAGCCAACTTTTTGCTATAAATAATAATTGAATTAATATTTTCCCTATGATATTAAATAAATAATAGTTTTTGTATATTATATTATGCAATCTAGATAACAGGTTAGGGATATAACTTCTAAAATTAGTTAGCGCTTAATTACTTGGTGCTAGCAAATATTTATTAATTATTAATGACTATTGATTACGGAATGCTTGATATTTGTTATGCTAAAACATTCGACAAATAATTCGAGTTTATATTATATAGTTTATGGATCAACAACAATAGCGCTTCGCAAATGTGATAATAGCTTTATAAACTTACGTAATGAAATTTGATACTTTAAAATGAGCAAATAGTAAAGTTAATAAAGCTACTTTTTGCATTCTTTTTTTTTACAAAATGGATCAAAACAATGATTTCAGCTAGTACTAATAAAAGAATAATGTTTGCATGCAATTTTACAGTGAAACTATCACATTTACTAGATAACAATGAATATAATTTGGATATTCCTATATTTTAGAAGTACACATCGCGTATGAGTTTTATAACTGGCTTAGCGACACAAAGAATTTGAATCACTGTTTCAATTACTTATCACGATATAATTCTTATGTATAGATAATATACTTATTAGTAAATAAGAGTAAATAAATTTTTGACTATATCGCACTTGTGAGGAGTTGGAGTTAACTATATCATAATAGTTTTTAGACAAACAAATACGAAGTGAGAAAACTTAAAATTAATTCATGCTTACAATACAATTTTAAAAATTGCCTTTTTCACCTTATTGACCCCTATTCTGACATGTTAGTGGACTAAAATATTATTACTACGAGATATTTTATTTTATCAATTGTGCAGGTGCTTTATATTATGACAGAACGACTCGCCTATTGTGTAATTATGAAACCAAAATCTATTCCCATTTGCTAGTACGACAATAGTTTTCGATTCTTAAGTATTGTTCATACTAGCCAATTTATTATTTTACTTTATCTTTTAACTTTTGAAAATTGTTATAACTTTTTATATTTAATGTAATAGCACGTAAGCTTTATTCCACTTATTTAGTGGCAGTCAAGTAAAAATGAAGCTTCCCAGAATGGCTCTCACACGTATCGGAGTTAGAACACAGCATTGCTTTTACATCGGAAAAGAAAAATTAAGGGTGTCAGTTAGCTGGACGAGTTTGAAAAAACCCCACGAGTATTCAAACTGATACTCATGTGACCCAGGAGTTGGATCAGGTACTTTTGTGTTTCATGGGAAGCAATTAGCCACTGCACCACATAAAAAATACACCCATTCAAAAATAATATGAAATAAAAATTAACCTTTTAGAAATTAGCACCGATTAATCTTTTACGAATTATTTTAATACTATAATACATGAATCTTTTAATTACTCTTATTATTATTTCAAAAAAATATTTTCATTCAAAAATACTAAAGAAATATAAATAATAATATACTGCAACCTACAATAAATAGGGTAAGATCGATTAAATCATAGTAAATAATGGTAACCCTATACATTTTAGATTTCGTTAGAAGATACTAACATTTGCATGCATAATTATAAACATCTCTTCTCAATCAAAACAAAGATAATCGAGTCTGAAGAGATGAGTTTGATGAGAGGGCTTATTTTCCGATTTAGTACACGGTTTACACTCGCAATGTTAAATTGGATATTAATAATCTATATTATAAATTTAGTGATGTTCCTTCACAGTCATGTTGCAATGAACTGTTTACGATTTAATAATACCTGTGAGTTTAACGGTTTTTTTACCACTTCTCTTATTAACAAACCTACCGTGGGCTATGAGAAAATTGCATTATACTTGTCTTGTAAAATTTTGCGGGCCACGATATCATCACGTTGCACCAATGTTTTAGAAGGTTGCATGTCGGGATACCGTTATTCCTCATCTAATACGTCTCGTATCGGTCATAAAATATGTGGGAGAAATATATACCAATCACACAATAGACGGAATAATGGTTAGCAGTTTTTAACGCCCGTTAAAATATTTCCGCAATTAAATGGTTAATATCAAGATTGCTTATAACAAATACTTTCTAAATATTGAAGTTGCAGCCAATAAATTACAGATATGATGTCAAGTTTTGCTTAAAATCTACAAACATTTTAGTATCTGTTGTATTATTTCCATATAAGACCAAAGTGGTAAATCTTGTTTTTAGTAATTATTACAGTTTCACGCCTGCAATATTTCCCTCTAATCGTTTGTCAGATTTAATTTCCTTTATATACATAATTGTTATAATGATTGGTTATTACCTATTTTATGTAACAAGTCTTGTTTTTTCAAGGTGTTGACAAATGCCCTGACTGGATGGTTATGAAGGAAAGTAATTGTAAACAAGCATATTGGATAGCCCAGCGAACTTGTGATCAACCTGAACCTGCGCTAGAAAAAGTTCCATGTGGTTTATCGCGTTGCGACTGCCCGGAACCTATGGTACTAGACACGCGATCTGCACAATGCTTTGATATTGATAACTGCCCTGTAGGAGAAGCCATAGATTATGACATGTTTTTGACCTCAGAGTAAATTAGCTTATGTATAAAATACGTTTAATAGATCTCATAACATAACTATTTTTTAACAAAATAAAAACCTGGATTCAATATTTTTTGTGTAAAATTTTATTACTCCTTAAATTATGAAGAAATTACTATTTCCCAAATCTCCTATTTACAAAGACAAAATGCAAAAAATAACACAGTCTCTAAGTACACAAAAAAATTAAAAAAAAATTAAGATCCAGAATAATTTTCTAGATAGAGAGGATACCTGAACCAAAACGCTATCGGAAGTATGAAAAGTTGATGAAGCGACATTATGTGATTATGAATTTTTATTATATAATTGTCATATTATGAAAATTCAATAATTTTTCAGTATCTCGATATCAATGTAATGGTAATAAAAACTTATAATAAGTAGAATAGAGTTGGCAACATTCTAGAATATTACGTCAAATTGACTTTTGTAAAATGTTAGATGCTTCATATGACTACTTAAATAACATTCAAAAAGGTGTTAAAACGAGTTCTATTTAGTTTGAATAAAATTAATTGACTCTTATAAGAAGTATAATTATGTTACGACTTTGCTATCGAAACATATTGCCAAGTCAAAATGTGTTTTCATTATCAAGCTTCGAAAAATATATACCGAGTATTAAATGTACAGCTTCAGTCCAAAAAATAATTAAAAGGCACTATATGAATAAAGAAGACAGTGACATTGAATTACATAGAATATACTACGGGCCGTTAACACCACAAATACGGGCTGTAAAGATGTTTTCACTCGGCTCTAGTATTGCAGGTTTATCAGCCCAACCTATAATTCTAAGAGAAGCATCAAATATAGGCAGCACTTCACTTTTGATAGTAATATGTTCGATAGTGGGTTTCTTTACATTTATAACTCCTTTGTTACTGCATGTCATAACAAAGAAATATGTTACAGAAGTTCATTTTAATCCTAATACTTCAACTTATAAAGCAACCACATTAAATTTTTTCTTAGTACAAAAACAGGTTAGTAATTTTTAATATAGAAATATGTGACATAAAACAGTAAGTGCTAATCTCATGTCTTAACTATTCGTTTTATGCAATATTTATCAAAAATACTTTTTCAGTTAGAATTCAAAACGGAGGATGTTGTGGTTCCTGATATTCCTGGAATATTCACTACAGTGCGCATTAAAGGTACTCCACTTTTCATAGAAGCCAGACATTTCAATGATCCATTACATTATGCCAAAATTATGGGCTATGATAAACCATTGGACTTTAAACTTGGCAATATAGAAGAATCTGAGAGTAGTACTAAATAATCAGATAAGCATATAATAGTTGTGATAATTAATAAATGTTATCTAAAAGTCAATCCTGTTCCTCTTATTTAAAAAACATAAATGAGGCTTTAGATTTTTTATCAGGATGTAGATATCAGAGATGTGTTTATAGGCAAGCATAAATAATGAAGACATTGAGAACATAGATGTATAAACCAAACAGGGTTGAGGTCTTGTGTGCAAAAGTGGAATAACATGGACATCCATGTGGAGAATTGCATCTCTTTCTCTTTAGGGTGGCCAAATTTTATGTATGGGACTCGGACAGTACACATAAAACAAGTAATGTAAAAATTATATGTTTATAGAAAGTTTATATAAACTGCAATACTAACTGTATATTATCTACAAAAAACTGATTAATTAACTGATCAATATGTCAATGTACAACCTAAACCGCTGGTTCTTTAGAAATTAAATTGGAAGAATCTCTCTCCTCACAGTTTCTCTACTTGGTTATAGGTATTTATGGACTAGCACTTTGAACACAATTTCACCTCATTATGCACATTAAAAAAAAAAGAAGGTCTTGGCAGGTGTTTTCGCTAAAAATACTTCTGGCACCATCCAGACCCCACTACTCCTGTGGCCCGCAAATCGAACCTGAGACCTTTGCATTACAAAGCAAGAGGTTATACCACTGCACCATAGATAGTCAAAATTAAAAGCGTTATTGTTATCAAAGGAAGCTCAAATTCTTTTAACAGTTTGTGGCAACTGATCAATTCTGTTTGATTTATATATTCATAATATACAATACAATGAAAGTTAAGTTTTACCCTTTTCATTCAAGCCAATGTACCAATTATAATATATAAAGGACAAAGTCAAACTGTATTTGAAGAGACATAATTACAGTTACTTTTCAAATGTCTTATTATTTCTAAACTTCACTAACCAAAGGCCTAGTGTTTTTTTCACAAGACAATAGAACACATTGTTTTAACAGAAATAAAAGCTTTTGAGCTAGTAGCTGAGTAGTCTCTAATAAAAAAATAATTTGGTCACAGTAGATATAGTGGAAATTCCATATAAATAATAATTAAAATAAAATAAAAAAAAGTAGTAATTATATGTTATAATTTAATGTACACCACATTTAAGACTTAGAATAAAATATTGATTTAAAAAAATAAACAATGTCAATATTATCATTAAACAATGGTTTTTGATGTAAAATAAGAATCATATTAATATTTAACAAAATGTTGTGTAAACTCTTTGAAACATAATTAAAACAAAAATATACATCTTTAATTCCCAATTTAGTCAAATATTTTTGATGATTGAATCCATTAAATTATGTTGCAATGATTCAATCACACTGTTTCAGAAATTTGAAAGTTATTGTAATTAAAATTTGCTGTTAATGTTCACTTTATTTACAAAAATTAAACTTTTTGTGGTTTAATAAAAACTCGTCAGAGAACCATAAATAAAGTTTAACAAACTAATAGTTGTATGTACTTTAACCATTCTATTAATAAAAATACAAATCTCTTTTCATTACATCTATTATTCGAATTTACATATTATATTTTAATTCCTTAAATACATTTTATATTTAATACGTAATGATTATTATAATACATCACATGTAAATACATAATCAACAATTTTTAATTGTATCATGTATTACGTGACACTGACATTGAAACCAATTAACAGCAACAATTGCTAGTATTAAAAACTATAATTCATGTTTTTACTTGTAACAAAAAAGGAATTAATAACAAATAAGCATTTAATATTACATGCGTTATAATGAAATCTTATTAATTTTTAAAAACATTTTAATATTGAAAACTTGGTCGTTTTGGATGGAATGTTTGAAGTAGTTATATAAATTTAGAAGTTAAAAAGATATTTCAACCTTTAAATACCTTTTTTAAACATGACATATAAAAGAACTTATCATATTTCAATTTAATTAGTATGGGATGCAATGAGAGATAAACAATCTCGTCGGGTCTAATAATTTATAATATTATCTAATTATTTTTTTATTTATATTGTATATAGCTTATGTGATAACTAGGTATCCAATAATAAATAATGTATGTTTACTCTTATATTCGACCGTTTAGTCTTATTTAATGTTATAAGTCCTAGTAGTAAATGCAAGTTTTGACATGCATTATTAATACTAGTTGTTACTAATAATAGTAAATGTGTATAATGATTAAGATGATATGTAAATCTTATAATTATTAAGGCTGAGAGTAATCTCATTTTAAAAATGTTATTTAAAAGTTCAGTTTTTGTTATTTTGTATAATTAAAATGTGCTGCAATTAACAAATTAATCACGATCGAATGAATGTATGAGTAAATATTGTGATGTTACAGATTATAAATATTGCATTAATCAGAGCACAAAAAAAGAACAAAAAGAATTACACAGTTCTATGACAACACTAGCCGAATCTCGCAAGTGTATATTCATTTTATACCTGTATATGTGATAATGAATAGTACTGTAACCATGAAAATTTCTTATTATCCAAGATGGGCAAACACTTTACCTCAATAAGTGACAATGATGCCGCAGATAGTAAAGCGTGATCGCCTATACTTTAACCTCTCACAAGTATGCATGCCGGAACATAGCAATGCTGTTAAGGCGGCAGATTCACATAGAAGAAGGTGGTAACTAACCTGGTAGATTTGATAAAACCACCACCACTATCAATACACAACTCATTCTCGACCCCAGTCGAGCAGTCGAGTTTTCCACGATTTAGTTGTATATAAGATGTAGTACTAATGAACAGTTATAACACATGGAGTAACATTGTACATTTAAAAATATATATACACAGACTAATACATTATGGTCGGTCGAATTGTTACGGGGATTAGCAATCTCATTCATAATTGTTCCATCCATTTCATCATATAAAGATGCTTAATTATTGTACAAAATACAACCTAGATGACCTCAGTCGTAATGTAGTGCGTTATCGGCCAAGTGCGTAGCGGGGGACGCTTTGCCGTCTATTGCATCTAGGGCGGCGGCTCTGGCGCGGGCGCGAGCGGTCCACTCCACGCGGCAGAAAGCCGCCGTGCCTAGGGACGCGAGCACTGCCAGGACACCGAGTTGTACTGAGAGCAGCGCTCTGGACGAGTAGAAGAAACACGCGGCTGCCGCTAAGGACTGAAATTAATGGCGAAACAATAATTTAGCCAAGAACAATTATTCTTAATCCAGATTATTGACAGCTGAAAAAGGTAACTATACGGTTATTGATTCTATTTCAGGGATGAGTAATTATGATCCATTTCATATCATGAGTATAAAAGGATATCTGTCATATAATATTTATCAAATAGATTCGAAATTTTTTTCTGAGTCATATTTGATATTACATTATTTGAATAATAAGTTATATTTAACTGTAATATACAGGAACCCTCTAGTAAATATGTGCCTCCTTTATATTTAAATTAACCTTAATAAATTTGGAATACATAGGTCACCTTTTTAACCTTGAATGGGTTATCCGTATGTTCCAAATATGTAAATGTCAAGATAACAGGTAAAGGTCAGAGTTAAAATATTTTTATAACATATTAAAAAACCAATAGAGATGAAGTTATCTATTATTTGTATAAAACCATTCTGCAACGAGTTGATAATCTAAGGGCGTATAACGAGTTTAAGGATGTGAGTTTGAATCCCAAGTGTAAGTTAATACGAATTAGTAGCCTAAATTAATACACTTAATTTCATCCAATGATTTATAAGCAGAATTTGCTTTACCATACGCTAAGGACTGTCTAAATAGGTAACAACAGTTAAGTTGTGTGGATAAATAGAATGAAAGGATTCTGAAGGCATTGCAATTAGCGAGATGTACTATCTCCATCATGATCATTCAAAAGTATAAGCGAGATCTTATACTTTGTAACCATCCTACAAGGTATAAAATTGTTAAGAGCTTATGACATTTCACTGGGTAAAAGACATTTTTAACTAGACGATATATTGTGTGAAAAATGCTATTCACTACTAAAAATATCTTGTTAAATAAAATAGGATTGTACTAAACAAATTAGGATATATTTAACAAAATAAAACCGTACCTGAGTGAATTTGAACAGAGCGAAGGCCGATGTACTGTTATCTGAGTAATTTCCACCCAATATCGCGTATATTTGAGTGTTGAAGCAAGCGTCGCCGAAACCGAGTAGGAAGCTGCAGAACATTGCTAGGTATGGAGATGGATTGATGTAGGAGACCTCTGTGGTGTCACCAAAAGGCGCTACGTTGGGCAGGTTGATGAAGACGAGGAAGAAACTGGTCATGTGGATGATGTAACCCATGATTACTATGGGATCTCGGCCCCAGCGTGTTGTTTTTGTCCCGAGAATACCGAACAACGCACCGCCTGAAACGAAATATTTTACAATCAGTGGTGACATACGAAAAATAAATACCCCAATTAATAAATAAAGAGAAAAAAGAAATTTCTCATTTACAACCATATAATAAAGTTTACATTACGACTTTAAATAAATTCTTTATTAACGTACTTATAATTTGCTAATTGACAAAGAAAAACTTTTGTATCTGTGTCAGCCAAGCTTTAAAACATTTTTAATTTGAGTACATATACAATATAAAAATATGTAGCATTTTTCATATCGTTGATTGGTTGACCTTTAGACATGTGTGCAGTAGTTCCCTATTGAGTATATGTCAAAGAATTAACCGTTTGACATAGTCGTAGGGCCTATTTCATATTTGCAATTATATTCCGAGCTCTACCGCAGTTTTTATGTAACTTTTTTTGTAACATATAAAAACTATTTTCTGATATATAATGTTAAAAAATTAATAGCACTAACAGCCGTACATTTTGTAGAAAAAATATTTACATTGAGGACTGCAATTAGTTATCAATAATGGTAGGAATTTCGCCTTGCACATGGCCGATAATTATCCACAACATTATCTAAGACAATTAAACACGTAA
>DWQX01001276.1:0-29562 GCA_018245475.1 Pharmacophagus antenor | reverse complement strand
ATATATATATATATATATCATTCTTTTCTAAATTCATTATTTGAAAATGAAAAACAAAAACTATATTTTAATTTATTAACGGAATAGTCATTCAATTATTATAATTTATAATCATTTGCTTTTCATGTCTTCTTGGGTTTTTTACATTCAGGATCATCTAGAGTGCATTCGTAGTAAGAATGTCCATCCCACCACCAAGGACATCCAGGAGTTGGGATCTTTTCGCAAGACTGTAAGGCAATAAATTCAACGAACCAAACAAACTAAAAGTTGGTCTCAGAACATTATAAATAAAGCGTTTATTAAGCATAGTCACACAAACAATATCGACGTACTTTCTAAATATTGTCAAAAATATACTCACACTTCCCTTAGTCTTGGTGGAACTAATTTTTCCCACCACGGGTGGCTTAACTGAATGGTATGCATTTCTTTTAAAATAATATTGGTCTGAATACTTGAGGTTCGTCCCACGAGGAATATCTACTGGTGGTATAGACCGAGGAGAAACCATTGGTGGAAAACGTCCATGTAAAACATATTTCCTACCAAGAAAAACATTCCTAAGTTTTTGTAAAATTGTATTGACATCGCGGAATGAAAAATTCTTTGGTTTGCTCATATTCGTGACTTTCCTAATATGTGAAGTATATTATTTATTAAATTAGATAATTTATGTTACGTTATTTTTAAATAAATAATATCATTTATGACAATAAAACGATATTTTATTATTATCCCACGACAAATGTCATATTAAAATTTAAGTAGACTGTAATTCGATTTATTTGACCATAATTCAATTCTTATTAAAATAATTCAAACAACAATTCTAAATTATGCCAAACATGTGTATTTTTTATGATTAAAAATATTTTCTTTAATTATATTTGGTCATTAAATTTTATTGTTAATAAGTAATACCTAAAAATATTAAAAAAAATCTAAATCTGAGAGGGTTCCGTCGATACAAAGATAAGTCATCTTGTACAATGTTTCACTAATGAAGATAACTATGATTTTTGGGTTTTTATTCTCACAAATCAAACACGACATGTTCTGAAACTTGTTAAGAAAATATTATGAATACGTACAATAGGCATATAATGATTTTTTTGTCATATATTTTCTCATTATAGAAATTAAGAATAGTAAAATGTCGTTTTAGATTAAAACGTGACTTATGGAGTTTTATCTTTGAATCAGCGAATAATTACTTAAACTATTTTACAATAACGTTAAAACAACCAATCTTATTAACAAAACAATAAATTCTTTCACTTACGTTCACGTTTATTTTTTAAATTAATATTTAAGAAACTATCCAAATAAAAGTGTTCTTATAGTTCAGAGAAAAAAAATGTGAATCTTTTATTTATATTCTATGGTGTATCTTCCAAGGTCATCAATTCTCTTTTATGATGTACTTGTTCTTACTCTATGATTTCTGTCAGTTTAATTTATCAGAAGATAAAATACTAATATTTGAATTTCTATCAAATAACTATTATTGATAAGTGATTAACACTTTTTAACAGTTACAGTATATCATCAATGGTCGTAAATTATCTAAAGCCACGTAAGTACACATAGATGATACACTATAGGTATTTTTATAAGCTTAAATATACTTATTATTAATTCATTATGAAATATTTTTTAAAGCAAGGTAATGTGATATTTTTTCATTTCTGTTATAATTTCTTGAACCAATTTATTATTTATTATTATACTACTTTTTAAAACCAGAGAATGTTATAATTTTTTTAAAACACTTAAAATATTATTATTTTATTGTCAGTATTTATTTCTCTGAATTGTATATTAAGAAGAAGAAAGTTAAAACTATTGTTTATCTTATAGCAAATATTTTTTTTAAACATCAGTAAATTTATATTTTAATATGTTATTGAATATATTTATAATAATGTCTCTTTCCCTAGTAAATTATAAGGCATTAAACTTAAGTGTATACTTATTGTAATTACAGTTCTATGTAGTATATTTAGTTTATTTAAGCGCTATTACATGATTCTAATTAACTCAATCATTTTAAATTTGAAAGAATTTTTTAAACACTTCTATTGTTTTATTCTTTTTTGCTATTAAAAACAAAATGCCTGCTAATATTACATGATAAACTTTTATCTATCATTTTATTTTCAACTTTCTCTGATGTACTATATAATATGTTACCTAAACTCCATATTTTCTTTTACTTTACCCTAGATATAAACTTGTAATACCCTTGCCTCTACTAAATTTTAAAAAAAATAAACCTCTTTGCATCTCTTTTTCTGGCTGCTCTTACACTGTCATTGTTTATAGTATACATCCCATACAAGGGCAATTAGAAAAAAAAAGATATTTAGATACTACATTTTTATGCCAATGTTTTATTTATATATTTACTAAGTGTAACAATGATAATTTTCTTACCAAAACTCAAAAATTTCATTTAATTATAAAGTACTCCAAAACAAAATTAGAGACTGCTACATATTTCTGCTCATTTTAAATTGACTTTATTTTATTTTTATTGACAGCTGACTTAGGTGTAGGGGTTGTAATTTTGTAAACATAATCAACACTAAAAATTGGTTATTTTGTTTTAATTACACACAGAAGTCATTTTTTAGGGAAAATGCACAGATCTGTTTTGTGTCTGATCTGATCATGTTCTTGGAATGATTTAAAGTATAATTGTTAGATGTCACTTTCTTTAACTCTATGAACATATTTAATTTCTATTATCGATCAGTAGTATTGGTATACAAAAAGATTAATTTGATGTTTAAGTTTAATCAGAGATAGTCCACATTGATACTTAAAATTGTAAAAGAAATTTATGACTTTTTGCTATGTTGCCAGAGAGCAGTTATAAAACTGAAATGACCAAAAGGTGTTGGTGGCTGAAAATAAACATACTACTGCAAAGGGTTAAAAGTTTGGTTTGATTTTTGTATTAATTGTCACTCATGTGCCTGGATCTCGACATAATATGAATATAGAAACTGCAGCTAGAGCACTGGCTATACTTCAAGAGGAAATCTGTAGCAATACGTCTTGTTGCATCGCGACTTGCTGTAGGGAACGTACAGAAACGCTATCAAAAAAGCAGGACGTTCCTATATGACATTTATCAGGAAGAGCAAAAGCTATAACTGCTTACGACGATCGGTACTCTACGTCGGCAGCGTACCTTAACCGCCCGGGTCATACTAAGTTGATAGTGGCAATCTATGAGTACACGTGTCATAATCAACCCGTACGTAGTAGACTTCAAAAAGATGATCGTATTCCAGAGTGCGTGTTGTTCCTCTTAAATTGAAAAGGGCTTATCGTGCAGCGCGCTTACGAGACGCTGGCGAGCATTTCGACTGGACCATGGATAACTGGTGTGCTGTATTCTTTACATCATGAATATGTAAGTTTTTCAGTGATGACAAACGGGTACGTGTTTAGTGAAAACAAGGCGAACGTTATTCGAAATTGAGCCTCCATAGCACAGATAAGTTAGGGGGTCCAATCTTAATGAAATGCGGAGCAATACCTTTGGTGGGCAAAATAGAATTGGGAATTCCGTATATGGGTACGGTAACAGTTACTAATTACATTGAACGAGTAATTCAACCAATTTGACGTTTCCTTTTACAAAGAATACTTGCTGTCTTTGTTTTGTTGCAATATAATCAGATATTTTTCATATACAGTTCACTGATATAGCCAAGCAGCGCCGGTAGTTATTAGAGACTGATATATAATACATAATTAAATATATTTAAATATAGATCTAAATATATATTAACAACTAGATAAGAATGATGGTACTGTGCGGCAATCGTCCCCGCGGCAAACCCAGGTGTAAGAGGCAGTAACTACTACATAAGATACCAATTTTTATATTAATTAACGAATTCAACACCTCGAATAACAGTTATGGCTGACGAGTTCTCTATATAATGAGCTAAATTGTTTTCTCTCATTGTTTGGCTCTTTCTTAATGTTAGGTACATGTAGTCCTGACCTTCATAAATATCAGTCATAATATTAAATGTGTTATTACCCTTTACATTAACATTATAATTAGAATGCACTACACGTCTCATTTAATTTCATAAGCTTATAAAAGTCGAATTCAATGTGTTGTTGGATATGAAATACACGATAAGCTTCCGCTTATAGTTGACACGTATGCTTCGGCAACGATAACATGGAAAGGTCTTCAAAGTTCTAGCACTATTCTCACAATCTCATAAACATCCTAAGTCAGGCGAGTTACAATGACGTAATAATTGTCTTCATTAATTGTTGAATAAAACAATAACAAATTGATTCATTTCAAGACATGAAAAAGGGTAGTGTTATGATCGTTAGACAATAATAAATAAGCTATTCAATCATTAAATGAGTAACGAATCAAGTGTGTCGAAATGTATAAATAATAGATGGGATATGTCCCCATCGCGTTAGATAAGGTCACTAACTTGTTGCTAGCTTCTGAACGGACAGATTTTATTTGTACGTTGACCTGACTAACTGTTCTTCTGGCGCACTTAGTACGCGTAACGAGCGTGGGAGGAATATTGTGTCAATATTTGCACTGTGCGAATCGATTTGTTGAATAAACGCTGTAAAAATAAAAGAAAAAATTTTCTTACTTTTTAATCTATTTTTATAGGATAACAGTGAAGACCGCCGGGTTATGATATAAGCAATACCTCTTTGGTGAGTCGATTATATTATTTGTTTAATGAAAATTAGGTCATTTGCATTTTGAGTATTACCATAAAATATATCTGTGAAGTATATTCTACTTCTATTGTATAATTTCGTTTTATATTGTAAACTGTGCTGAAATGAAAGAATTTTTATAAAATCGTTTAAAGAGATCTTTGAGATTATTACCTTTAGATAATATTTCATTTTTTGTTTCATCTTGCAATTAGAAGAAAGCATTATTATTGGATAGAGTCTAAAATTACAATAAATTTAACTGTTACAAACTTGACATTTTTGTAATAAAAATGATTAAGTAGTTCGGTTGTCGTGCTGTGGTGGTAAATTTTGTACTTATATTTAATTGCCTGATCACGAGGCGTTCCAAAGTTGTTATATACATGTGATAAGTGCGTTATAAACGCAGTTCGCAAAAAAAAGCGCATCTCTGATTTAAAAAAAATGGATGTAATAGTTTAAATTAACTTTCAAACTTTCATTTCTTATAATATTTCTTTAATATGTTATCCATGAGACCATTATTGGCTTCAACAATTTAAAAACTGCGAAAAAAGTTTTATATAATAGATATATATTACCTTATGTATAGTTTATTAGTTATGTTGAAGTTTTTTTGTTAATTATATTTGTTAGGTATTGGATTAAACAGTTAAAACTTCAAGTTCCTTTGATTCGACATTTGACACGGTATATTTTAGATGTAAATATGTTTTTGAATCACTAATTGAAAGGGTAAAACAAATGATGATCAGCTCTACAAATGTGCTGCATCATATTACTTGAATGCGTGTAGTTGACTTTTAATGAAACTTTTTCTTAATTATCAGTGATCGGAATAGGCTGAATATATTTACCTAAACTTTGAGGAACAGAGTTAAAAAGTGGAGACTTCCTTAAAATTATTTTCTTGTTACGGGTCATTTCCGGGAAAATACTTAATATATAAAAACTGTTAATGCTATCGTATAACAATTAGATTCCACCTTTTGTTTTGTTTTAAATAATTTGTAGATACAAATAAAAGAAAAAAAACAAATCAAAATACATCTAAATCTATCCAATCAAACTAATAAAAACTTGCAATATTTTTCAAAATTTAAGTACTAATAATATAAAAATTATATATTTGTTGTATTCATGTTAAAACTATGTACCTAAATACCTACTTAGTCAGTTGCAATAAGTTGTTTTTTTTTTTTCAATATTTTCCGGCTTTAATCTAGTCTGCTTATTAGATGATATTTATATACCGAAAATGATCTTTCTACATTTACAGATGTAAGAAGTGGAAATTTGTATATTTCGTGACCCGTTTCGAAGAAATATTAAATAAGATATATTTCGTAATCTTTGTCCAGAGCTGTTACTCTGTTTCTCCGAAACTAAACTTCGTTTAAATTTCGTTTCGATAAATTTCGTTAATTTCGGTGAAATAGAGTAATTTTCTAAATGATTAAGTATTACTCTTATCTCTCCAACATGCAATTTTTTTTTCTATTTATACCTACCGATTTTATTAGACAAAAACTAAGGTAAAATCGGTTTTTATACAAAACTTACATTTTTAATGTAAATATTTAAGTTATGTGCGGGAGATGTTCCGTAAAAAGATATTATTAAGACAAAATTTATTTTAAGAACCTTATTGTTTAACAATATTATTAATATTTTTAATGTCCCGAAAGATGTCCCGTAAAAAAAATTAAGGAAGTCCCCACTTTTTGATTCTGTTCCTCAAAGTTTAGGTAAATATGTTCAGCCTATTCAGATCACTGTTAATTATTAATCAATATTAGTCGTTACAATTAAAATAGATCTACAAAGAAGCACACGAATAGCTTGTGTAGTTTTAGTTTTTCAAACCTGTAGTTTTTTTCTTTTGAAATAATTTTGTCGTAATGTCTTATTACAGCAACTATTTTATTAGTGAAAAAGGGACGACGGCTTGATAAAGAATTGATTTGTATTCAAAAAGAAATAACTCTAAAATTGGAATTTGCTTTTTCGGTAATATATATAGTGAATAAACACAAAAAGAGATAAATCGTCACAAAAGTGATAACAATTTAATAACGGGAAGGGACTGTTTAATTTTTGTCTTAAAAGGTGTCCAAATTAAGATAGCATGTACGAGTATATTAATCGACCTAAGATGGCATCTGATGAAAATGATGTTTTAGTCCTCAACCAAGCGCATGCTTATCTTAATTAATCCTTATTACTCTTACAAAAATTAGGAAGGTGTAAGGGTATTTGCGTGAAGATTTGCTTCATCTCTTTTTTTCAGATACATATGATCTCAATATGCCTTACAAGTCTTTGCTGTATTTTATTTGTATCGCTGTAACACTAGATTTGTATTCGCGATCGCGAGCGGAATTATTTACTGCCATATCAGAAGTTGAACCGCTATTGGAAACTCATAAGAGAATTATTGACGATCTTGACGACTACATTGACAAGGAGGAAAGAAGATTATCCGTTTTAAAAAAGTGAGTAGTTGTTATTTATTATTTGATGTTATTGATCATCAGGATTAACTCAATTGAAGTATATAAGTTCGCATATATTTGGAATCGGCAAAGAATTATATAGTTATGCAAAACATTTATCTTCTAAACCTATTATCCATTATTTTTGCATATATTTTCATTCTTAAATGTATGTGTTCAGCCATAATTAGTAATTTTTGAATTAAATCATAAATTAAAAGATTTTCCGATTGTATAGATTTCCTTATTAATTTATAGTTGTTTAAAAATGCTTTAAATTAAAATTCATGTGTTGAGAAAAAAAGTTATATCTTCCATTATATTTCCTAATAAATTAGTTTCTCGTTTTAGACATCTTAATATCTACAGAAAGGAACATGTTATGGCGATGGAAGACATTCCGAACTACTTGGGGAACCCTATCAACGCTTTTACCCTTATCAAAAGACTTACAACTGATTTAGACTTTATTGAAAAGAGCATTAAGGACGGCACAGGTAAATAAAGGTTTCAAGTAAAAATATAATCTCATTAATGCTGTGTTTACAATCACCCCTTTTACGTTTAATAATAATATTTAATAGTACTGTAAAAAAAAGTGATATAGTTGTCTATAGAATATTAGTTTTTCTTTTTACCTCTCTTATGTATTAAAAACGTATCTTTTTATTATAAAAAAATTCTTGTCGAATTGTGAAACTAGTTATTGACGATGATTAAAAATTGGTTACGTTGTGTTGTTTCTTTTGAATTTGTGACTGTCTTTAAGTTATTTTTAAGGTGATTGCGTCATAGTCGTGTTGTAATAAGTAAACATATGTATTTAAAGTGATCAATAAAGTGAGAAAAAATGTGTACAATATTTGCATAATTGTTAGGTTGTGCGACAAAACCATTAGCATATTTAAACGGAATAGTGCTAATATTGCGTTATTTACATCGTGACAACTATTTCGTTTGGTCTACGTAATGCTAAATAAACTCAAATCAATTTCGTTCCAAGTGTCTTACAGATAGCGCAAACTGAATTTCTATAGTTATTAACATTCGAAAATGTTAAATTTCAATATAATATCATTATATACATTTTATATACACAATTTTTCCTTCGCATTTCGAGATGCCGCACCAAAAAATATTATGATACCTGGGAGCCACCGACGAACTCAAAGAGTTAATATGTGCTTACTCTTTGAGTTAATTTTATAGAAAAGAAAACTTGTAAAGTTATATTAGCAGCAGTGTGTGAACCTTAAAAAGTTGTACCTTAAAATCTTCAGAATATTATCGCTTTAAGCCTCTTATTTTTCGCTTAATAAACCAGTGAAAGTAAAAATGTTATAAATTTTTTAACGTACCTTCACAGTCTTATGTTGTCCAAAATATTTCTTTTGCTATAACAAAGAAGTGAAAGAAGTGTGCAGTTGATCAGTTTATTTCATATTTTTTTAAACACTATTTCAAATATTTTTTAAATAAAATATCAAACAGTATTTAAAGTTATTACATTTTGTGTCTTCATATTAACGATCAAGATATGTCGTTGGATTTGCAGAATATATTAAAAATATAACTGTTAATCACGCGGATGTAAAATATCCTACTTTGGAGGACCTGGCGGGAGCTGCGCAAGCTCTCACACGCCTTCAAGGCACTTATCAACTGGATGTAGGTGAACTTGCCGAGGGAAGACTAAATGGCATCATTTACAGGTGAAGATTTATTAGTAAATTAATTTATTAATTATAATTTTATTGAATACTTATTTAGGTTTTGCCTTTATCCATAATTTCCGTCGTTTAAGATAAATATCTATGTGTTCATAAATAAATTAAAATTCTTATTAGGTTCAATAAATGTTATATTTATAACAAAATTTTGTGACAATGTATTAAATTTTACAGAATAATTACAACGATTTTTATAATAGTTAATTACTCGATATTTATAATAGTTCTATTTATATTTACCTTTTTCACATAGAACGTTTATGGACTCATATTTTCTATAAATGTATGGACTCTACTTTTTCAGGGGAATCAATTACCCTGCGGTTTCGTAAGTTTTATTTGGTTTTAACATTTGTAGGATCTTACAGATTCACGCTAGTAATTATCGTATCACCCTACGTTAAAAGTGTTCGTTAGTTCAAATGGGCTAGTATATCGGAACCAAACAAATAGCCTTGATACTTCTATTACGGTGCGGGGATTATTTTTATCATCTACTTAATGTGATCGTGCACATAATCCTTTAATTTTATAAAATAACATTTGAGTATGTTTTCTAATTTACTAAAAAATTTTTTTAATTAATAATAAATAAACAAACTTCAAAGTAAGTTTGTGTCATGCTGGAAAATAAAGTATTTTTATGATTTATTTTCCCGCCTCTTCTTTCTCTACCTATGTATGTATTGTTAATACTAAGGCACTTTATTGCGTTGTTTTTCTCATATTGTTCAAATGTTTCTTTTTTTATTTTACAATGTGTCATGGGCCCAAATAAATTTGAAAATTACCACGAATGACATTGCTCTGTGCATTTCAGTACACCGATGACGGCAGGCGATTGTTACGAACTTGGCCGTACCCTTTACAACGAAAAAGATTTTAAAAACTCACTGCGTTGGATGATGGAGGCTCTGCGTAAATATCACGAGGAAAACAACATATATAACTTTACAGAGGTCGATATAATTGAATACATCAGCTTCTCACATTATCTGTTAGGTCAGTAACGTTTTCTTTTTTGGATAACTGATCACCGGTTTAATAATAAATTTACCACGGTAATTAATAATATATTTTTATGCAACATTGTTTATAATATGCATTTAAAATACACTTAAGAGCAATAAATTAGCGTTACAAATTTACTTCAAAATGGCTAAAATGCTTAATGAAATTAATTTTATATTATACGTAATTATCTATTACTTAAATGAATGTATTAGTTCCATGTGTCACTTCGTGGTATATTTTAAAAATATTAAATAAACAACACATATTTAAAAAAATATATAGAAAAGTACTTTCTTTTTAGATCGAAACCTAGTTTATTGGTTTTTATTAGTAAATTTGTGTAAGTAAATAATAATCGGTGTTATAAAAACGCTTCTATATTTTGTATGTATTGTGTCTTAGGTTTCTTATATTAGTTCATAACTGTTGTTAATGAAATCAATAATACAACTTATATAAAAATTCTTATTTTTCTTTATTTTTACTTTTGACAATGTCCTTCTAGGTGATGTTAAGACAGCGTTAGAATGGACCAAGAAGTTGTTAGCGATGGATCCGAAGCACCCACGTGCTCGCGGTAACGTACCACACTTCCAGAAGTCCATAACTGAAATGGAACAAAAGCTCAAAAGAAGGAGGAGAGGGGCAAGTAAAAAAAAAAAATTAGATGTGACATCTTTATATACTTCTCAAAACAAAATAAGGCCTACTAGTTTATTTACATTTAAGTGCATTTTATTAAACTGAAAGTTACTGATAAGTAGCATTATATTGATATTACGAAGCATCGGTGTTTGATCTCTTTTATGTTGGTGTTCGTATTCCTAATTTGAAAAGTATTGGTCATCATTTTAAGAAAAAAAATTATTGGATGTTATATTTGTTTTTCTTCGATCCTCTTTTTAAAAAGTTTCGGTTATTTTAGGAAGAAAGTTTTACTGTTTCAATTTTAATACTATCTAATCTACTATCTAATTTTAATAATAGCACCAGTACGAAGGCACACGGATATAATTACAGCAACCAGAGCCATAACTACGATTCAAGAAGGACGTTCTCAGCGTTACGTGGGTTTGCAGTAGCTTTTTCTCGAATGGCTGTCCAAAATGTATGAAATCGCTTCCAAGAGACCGGCAGTGTTGCCAGAAGTCCTAGTTCAGCTAGAGTTCGTGTAACAACGGCGCATGAGGATCGTTACGTCTAACTATGTGCTCGTTGTGATCATACAGTAACGGCCCGGAAGTCACAACACCACCTACGGCTCACAACGGGTACCCGTGTCAGTGATCAAACTATACGTAATGGATTGCACGAAGACAAGCAAATCTCCAGACGACGAGTTGTTCGAATGGTTCTGACTAGGGTTCAACGTGCAAACCGTTTAAAATTCTCCCGTCAGTATTTGAAGTGGGGGATAAATCAGTGCGGCAAGGTGCTTTTAACAGATGAGTGCAAAGTAAAATTTTTAATGATGATCGGTGTGTTAGGGTGTGGAGACGACGCGCTGAGCGGTTTTCGGAGACCTGCATCCACGAAGTTGACCGTTTCAGTTGTCCCAACGTATTAAATTGGGTTGGGATTAGTTTACACGGTAAAACCGAGCCCACCATTTTAAATGCCGGTACTGTAACTGCAGAACGTTATATCGAGAAAGTCATCAGGCCTCAAGTGATCCCATTTGCACAGCGAGTGGGGCTTGGATTCATCCTGATGCAAGACGATGCCCGTTCACACACAGCTCGATCGACCTAAACTGTCCTAGAAGGGTCTCATATTGAGGTATTACCATGGCCTGCTAACAGTCCGGATTTAAATCCAAACGTACAATTGTGGGACCAATTGTAACGAAGAGTTAGAGAGAATGAGCGAGGAGACCACAACCAACAGTAGCTGATTGACGCTTTAAAACGCGCCGGGGAGCAGTTCCCAGATAAAAAACATGAGGAATTTGATCCAGAGTATGCATATGAGGCTTCAGGAGTGTATTGCTTAGGTAGGAAGACATACTCGTTACTAAAAAGAAGAAATAAAAGTGACAAGAACAGTATTTCGTGTTTTTCCGGTGATTCTTTTGTTCATGTTTTTCATTCAAAATGGCCAATTTCATTATGAACTTAAAAAAAAAAACAATTCATGATTATTATTTTAAACAATTTTTAGTCTATATTATAACCAATAACATCATTTTGTAGGTATATAAGTTAAACATTATAATGTCTTTATTGTTTTCATGGTACAGCAAAAATTCTTAGAGGCCATTATTTTGTTTTGAGTAGTCTATTTTAGTTTGGCTTCACAATAAGTATAGTGGTTTAATTATTGCTACTTTAAGTTTGTTCCTTCTTATGAATTTTAATTATCGAATAGTAGTAACATAACAATTCTAAAACTATCATACAGTAAAGTATGTTCAACTTTTTTGGCTACATTTGAAGAATTCAGTATGTCTATACCTAAAATCGATAACCCTAACAATTTCAAAGATCTACGATCAATAAGTATTTTACCATTTTTGTCGAAGATGTTAGAAAAAGCTGTGTATACCCAACTTAATTAAGTCGATATATTGAAAGTAATAATGTTCTGCCAGTGTCTCAGTCATGATTTTGTCAAAATTAATTTACAATGGTATTGAACAAAAATCGATAAGCTGGTTGCATAGATACTTATCGGGGCGATTTCAAAACAATAAAATTGATCAATAATGACGGTTCTACATCTCTTTCCCTTCGAAGGAACATTCCTCAGGGCACCATCTTAGGTCCTCTTCTTTGTATATTCTGTTGATCTCATGTAAGAAATTCATAATTGTTTCATAATTGTTCAGCTTTATATATCAAATGCCCCAGTAAATTTTAATAATGCTGTTTTAAAAATGAGCAGGGATCTTGATGGGCTTACCTCTTGGTCGCGCAAAAATTGTCTTCTTCTCTTCTCTATCCTCTAAAATCAAAATATATGATACTTGGGAGTAAATACAAAAGGTTACAAACCTTAGACAACAATATAAATATAAAAATCGACGGTAAAGAAATAGACTACACCGATGAAACTAGAAACCTAGGTATTATTTTGGATAGCCACTTGCGTGTTAATAGTCCCATAATTGTTGTTGTTAAAACCTGCTTTTATCGCTAAAAAGTTTTATATAAAATTCGGCATCTTCTTTCCGTCAAAGTTCATATGAATCTCTGTGAATCTTTATTTCTTTCTAAATTATGGTGATATTGTATACGGACCTCGCCTTCCGTCTCAAACACATATAATACAGCGAGTTCAAAATGCTTGTTGCCGATACTGCTTCGACATTCCACCACGAAGCCATATCTCTCCATATCTTGAAAAAGCGCAATGCTTAACATGGAATCACGTAGGCAGCTGCATCTAGCTTCTTTATTGTTCGGAGTTTTAAAATATAAAACACCCGAATACTTATACTGGTAAATAATTTTTTTTTCTTTCTTTGGCCGATATTATATTAGAAGCGCTCGAACTTGTCTTTCATATTATAAACATAAAACGGTTTCACTGGCAGTTTCCGTCATCAAGCCACGAAGTGTTGGAATGACATACCTCCACCAATACCCAAATGTAATACACTCATTAGTTTAAAAAAAAACATTTTAAATCATTCCTGTTAGAAAAACAATTATACAATATCTGGCACTTCGTAGTGGCCGTAATAGTTTCCAATTTTTAAGAAATTTATCCGCAATTAAGTGACAACTTTTTTTCTGTATTTCTCTATATATAAATGAAAATACTTTTTATTATTAATTATTTACTTTGTTTCGCGTCTGTACCGCCGGCAGTAGCTGAAAATCAGTGCTTCACCTGCAGCAGGTGAAAAGTGCACTGAGCTACGGCCTTTTGTACCTTTGCAGCAAACACAACACGGGTGCACTATCTGTTCACCATTTTTTTTATGTAGCTTAAAACTATTTGCTTGAATTTTTTCTTACTATTTGTGTCTGTGTTCTGGTTACGGACAATAAAAACGTTTTATCTATCTATCTATCAAGCATTTTTTTGGGCGAAGATGTAAATGAAGTTCGTATACGTCATTAAAACAAACAAATTGTATCTATTTAATTACGTGTCACAGCAAATTACTGGTGAAAAATAATCAGTGTAATCTGTTTAATCTTATTTCTGATTATATGCTCCAAAAAAAAAATGTATGTGTACCCTAAAGGTTACGACGCATTTAATATACTCGGTAAAGTAAAATTAAAAATGGCTATGATTTATTTTGTTTTATATATTAACGTTTTCAATATTACAAGGAAAAGGAAAATTAACGATTGCTTATACAAATTGCATCATATCAGTAATTCCAACAAAGGGCTAAATGCTAGAATATGTGGACAGTGATCAGCCTATTAATAATTGAAAATTTACTATAGGATACTGGAGAGGATGATGAGGAAGTAGAAAACCCGCAACCGACGTCCTATCTAGTCAAAGAAAGAAAAGTGTATGAGGCGCTCTGCCGCGGCGAGATGGAAATACCGAGTGAAATTAGCAAAAGGTATTTTTTTTCGTTTACCATATATACTAACAGCCTGCAGTTTACTCATGTTCTGCACTCTGGACCTTAATACTTTGGCCACTCCCCTTTTAGTCCGGAAGTCCCCCGCAAGGTTCCCCTGCCACATGAATATTGATATCTGGATGATGGTAGAGTTTTCACACTCTGTGTCAATCTGCAGCCATAACAGTATTGTTGTGTTTTGACATGTAAGAGCCAAAGTATCCTTGGCGAACATCTTCGCTATCTACGTCCACATTGTCACTTAATATTATGTTAAAATAAGCTTTAACTCGAAAATATATAAAAAAAAATTATACATTACCAAACTCCATCTAAAGCTTGTACTCGTAAATCGCTTGTATCTGTTGTGAGGTGGATAAATAATCTGTGCTATAAACTTAGAGTTTTTGCAGTCCAATTCGTCGCGCCTTTTTAGATGTGGAGCTTATTTGAAATGAAGGTTTATTATTTCAGACTAACGTGCAGATATTTAAGGGAAAACCATCCGTTTCTGAAGCTGGCGCCGATCAAGATGGAGCAAGTGTACATCGAGCCCGACGTTTTCTTGTTCCACCAGGTGATGAGCGACGACGAGATCGAGCACGTAAAGAACATTGCCAAACCGCGGGTGAGTAGTTTTGTTATAATATACAACATACAAACAACCATAAAATGTTCTTAAATGAAATATATACTGCCTTTTAAAGTTACTGAAGAAAGAGACGCGCCATCTTTTAGAAACTTCACGTACAATTATTCTATAGTGATAATTACATATAATATGATATGATATAGATGCAATGATACAAAATTGCTATTGAAATAACTATTATTATAGGATAGTTATATTTAGTTCCAATGAAAAGGACATTACCAAATAGTACAAATCTCAACTTCTTTTGCCAGATATTTTCACATTTTTTATCTTTAATTAACTTGTTCGGTGGCATAATTTATAATGGCGTCCTAGTGCGCATCCGTCAATTGCGATTTCGGGCAAGTCTTGTTTCGATTCCTTATACGAAAATGATTCTTGAAACGTTCTTTAAAAACAGCATAGTTTAAGCACACAGGCAATTCACATTATCTGGTTGATTTGAAAATTGATTCTGTAGGAAAATGCTAAGTGGATTTTTGAAACGCTAGGCTTATTCTTTATTTCGATGTTGCCTTCCGCCTAGTTGGGCATGCATCAAATTCACACATAAAAAATTACAGTTTAAACGCGCCGTCGTGCACGATCCAAAGACCGGTGAATTAGTCCCTGCTCACTACCGCATCAGCAAGTCTGCGTGGCTGCGTGATGAAGAGTCGCCGGCGGTGGCGCGTGTGTCGCAGCGCGTCGCCGACTTCACCGGTCTTAGCATGGACTCCGCTGAGGAGTTGCAAGTAGTCAATTACGGCATCGGTGGTCACTACGAGCCGCACTTTGATTTCGCAAGGGTACGCCCATAAATTTTATACTATACATTAGATTGGCAATCACCTACGCCGTGCTCTGGGCGTGATAGTTGTTTTTATTTAGTATTAAGATTAATCCACCTGCAGTATGTGTATCAATTTTCTAGTCAAACAACTCAGAGAATAAAAATTATCATTGTAATTTGAAACTCTTTTTCTACCTAGGTGACAATCACACCCTCAAAATTTCATGTCTCTAAAACTAGCGGCTTAAGATGTGCGTTGATACATAATTCAGTCAGTCAGTAAGTGAATCGGCTACGCTTTTTAATTTTGTAAGTATAGATTTCTAAATTCTAGGGCAATTCGATACACTGTTTAAAATACGTATGTGTATTTCTCATGAGGTTTTCAAGTAATAACTTCTAATACATATTCTCTCTTCATTAACTAGAAAATCGTGTTATGCATTATAGCTGAGTAATAATTGTATTGGTTTTTTTTACAGACAGATTATTTGGTAAGTTTATAATTAAAAGATAATAAAGTAGAAAAAGGTCTTGCCTCCTAAATTGATAACGTATTTGTATTTTCCCTGGTATTTTACAGAAATGAAATAATTATGATATAATAGTTTTTTTTTATAATATTTTATGAAATTCTAAAGAATATTTAATTTCGTACGTTTTACGACATAAACATATGTAATATATGAAATGAAAGTGACTACTACTATAACAACTAAATATAATTGTGCGTCGATTTCAAATGTTTAAACGTTAATTGTCTTGTAGTTAAGGAACCAGGCTTTTTTCTTTCCAGAAAGAGGAAAATGCCTTTCAAAAAGCGAGCGGTAACAGAATAGCCACGGTCTTATTTTATGTAAGTATTATGTTCTTATATTTTAAAATAATAGCCCAGTGGATATTTTCATAAACAGTAAAGCTTTAGTATGTTTTTTGTGTAATATTTAAATATATTTATAACTCAAGAAAAACATTTCTTTCAACTTTGGGAGTATACCTGTACTATACAGGCTAAAAATGTGAGATTTTGTGTGAATATATAATATTTTGTGAACTTTGTATATAGTACTAAAAACTAGTAGATCATTTGAGCATAATTCAATAATAAAAAAGTGACTTTTCACTTAATCAAAATAAATTTACATACATCGTTTGTTTGCGAGGAATAAATGAAATAAAATTTTCACCGTTTCATATAATACAATGCCAGTGTTATGAAGGCGCTCATACATTGATGTTGTGTAACATGTTGCTTTTTATGTTGGGGATTTTAATGTGATCATTTGTGACTGTCAGATGTCGGAGGTTGCTCAGGGCGGCGCCACCGTGTTCACGGAGCTAGGGCTAAGCGTGTTCCCCGTGAAGAACGCGGCCGTGTTCTGGATGAACCTGCACCCGTCTGGGGAGGGCGACATCGCTACGCGCCACGCCGCGTGCCCCGTGCTGCGCGGCTCCAAGTGGGGTGAGTCGACTGCAGTGAAAATGTAAACCTGACCAGCTGAAACCCGGCGGCACTACATACAGAGTACACGCCGGTCTTATAAATGCCAGTGTGATCGTTTTTTGTATTTTCAAATGTAACTTTCTAGACCATATTTGGTAAAGAAAAGGATAGGATCTGAAAGGGAAATTAAATTTGTAACGTGTGTAATAGAAAAGTGAAATTTTGTATGAGGATTCAATCAGTTGTTAAGATGAGGATATTAGAAATTGTTATAACAATTCTTTTGTACAAGTTCTCTAAAAAAATTTAGTTGTAAAATGAATCTTTTGCTTTCTTCTCTTATCAGCTACTTTATTCGTTCTCTAATAGGGTATAGCCGTGGACACAACTAACATAATAAATATTTTTTAATTTTCAGTGTGTAATAAATGGATACATCAAGGAGGACAGGAGCTGCTTAAACCATGTAACCTAGAATATCAGCGCGAAGACGTGATGCGCAAAATTCCGAGGCCAGTTCCCAGAACATCCAGATAGAAAACTCCTTAAAAATTGGGGTTAAAATTATGTATAAGTTAATCTCAGGGTTTTATTAAAACCTATGAAATACGGTCACAAGTTAAACATGGCAATATATCAGAACTAAATTTTTTATTATTGTGACCACTTAGTATTCGCTCTCTATTGGATTTCTATTACGAATGTAATAGCAATATTGTGGTCTATTTTATAATGTAATGAAAATATATTTATATAAACACTTATCGTCGATCCTGTTGTACAAACTTACTTGTGGACCATTGGGAAAACAAGATGTGGGAATTTATATGCTAAGATGACGTATTGTTGTTGAAATTGATTGAATGAAGTCCAAAATAATTTGTCTTTTTTAAATCAAGATTAAACCTTTTGACATTTGGACTTAAAAAAATTATAAAAACATAAATTATACTATTTCTCTATCCTATGTATCCTAACTTGTGGTGGAAGCTTTCCTAGTTTTCTTTTTCATATCGCCCTCATCACGAGATCGTCTTAGAAACGACAGCACTTATTACATTATAAATAAAACCCTTAAAGATATGTTACACTAATCTGTCCGCCTTACAAAGTTTCACTTTATCATTCAGTTCGATACTGGAATAGAATAAAAAAAGATAAAAAATCTGAAATTTTAAAACTAATCTCTGTAGAAAAATAAGCTTAAGAGGCCCAAAGTTTTGTTATAATTAAGTTTGTAATTATTAAAATTGTCTAATTTTGTTGCAAATGGTGCCACTTTAAGAAAAGATCTAAAACTTTGTGTTACAATTATTATGTGAATGTTATTTTTTTATTTCATTAACATTAATTTTTATTAATTATTTTAACTCTGCATATTTTGTTGCATTTAAAATGATTTAGCCATAAAAATGTGCATTTATTTAGAATTATTTGTATTAATAACCTTTACGTATTTTTGTATTTCTGGTTTCACAAATTATGTTTGTGAAATTAATTTGACGTATCTTTGTGATATCGTGTTACAAATAATATCTTTTATTCTTATATGTTAGATTAATGTATAGAAACGAACGATTTATTTGTTACATTTTAAATGAACAAAAGTAATAGAACATCCAAATTACATTGTTTCAATTACATACTTAAATCGTCCGTGTGAAACCTCCAATCTTACCCTACTACCTTTCATCACAAGATAATTTTCATATTGCATTTCCTTGTCGTGAAACTAATTTTTTTTATCGTCGGTAAAATTTGTTTTGAATGCAGCTGCGTTGCGAGGACGTTTTTGTACACAAACACTAAGGTAAGGCTCACCTTTTCGAGTCTATTGGGTAAACATAGCGATACACAATACGAAATTCTGAAGTTTGAAGTTTTGTAACGTTGTACAGACTACGTTATTGCTTTAATATTCATTTAAAAAATAAATGCACTTTTATAGCCCGTACGTTACTGAAAATTTTTTCTTAGTAATTTTCCTTTTTGTAAATAAAACATGTTACTGTTTAGCAAATTAATTACCAGTAGTAATAGCCTTTAAAAATTTTATCTTTGTCGTAGAGGCAGTGGCACACGAAAAGAACATTTATATACTACATATATATATCTATTTTTTTCAGTTGGTTTCGTAACCATCGGACGTACAATCACGAACTAACATTTACCAAATTTTAAATAGACAGTGCACACGTCGCTTCATTTTATATAAATATATGATTAAACATATTTCATGTTAATCTTTTCCTGTGTATATTTGTTTCAAACTGTTTTTATTCAAATATCAATGTGTGCATTAATTTAAAGAATTGTGTTTAGAAGTTTCATTTATCGGTAAAGAAAGCCAACTTGTATTAATATATTTTTTTTAATAATTAGCAATTCAAGCATTAGAGTATTTAACCGCTAACACTGTTACGTTTATATGTACTTAAGCGTAAGTGAAATAAGAATATATAAAATATCGTATAAGTATTTTGAAATGAATTACAAGTCTTCTCTATCCGATTTTTATATTGCTATAATACTGAACTTGTGGTCATGGACACAAGCAGAATTTTACACGGCTATCACAGACATTGAACCTCTGTTGGAGACACATAAGCGAATTATCGATGACCTCGACAATTATATTGAAAAAGAAGACAAAAGACTAGCCGTTTTAAAGAAGTAAGTGGTTGTTCCCCATAATACATTTTTACACTTATTTCAATGAACTTTTCGTGATAAAAAAATCATGGTTAAAGATTGGTTTTAGATGATTGATGATGATGAAATAATGATTGAAGATGAAGAATGATAATGTTACACTGATTGAAAACATTCTTGCCATAACAATCGCATCTCATAAATAAATTTAAATATAACTATTTTTCTTAGAAACGTGGAGCTATACAGAAAGGAACATATTACGGCGATGGAAGACGTACCGAACTACTTGGGTAACCCCATCAACGCCTTCACTCTCATCAAACGTCTTACAACTGATTTAAACTTTATTGAGAGGAACATCAAGGCCGGCACTGGTAAATATCCACATAGTACCTAGACTTTACCCTGGTAATTTACAGTTGTATTACACATTCGACAGTAGCGACGAGAATTGATATTAAATTATAATCTATTTATTTACCAAAAACTATTTACAATAATAATACATTGAAAACAAGAAACAAGTCTTTAAACTATGGGCATATATGAAGCAATAATCCCTACTATTATGTGTATAAAGTATTTCATTTCGAATCATCTAAAAATTATTTATGATAGAAAGTTAGTCAGTAGATCACACATTTACATCTGTAAGTAAAACCATTCTTCAGCCTGAGTTAATATTGGATTATAAATGTACGTTTTAGCGTCATTCTTTAACAAATACAAGTGTTAATGTATCTTTTATACAAACATAAGTAAGTTGATTAAGTAGCGTTTGCTCCATTATTAATTATAGTTTTGTAAATGTCATGAAATTTACGTGAAATAGGAATATTTTCTATTAAATACCTGTTGAGTTATCTTTTTATATTAAAAATGCTCGTTTTGATATCTGTAAACTTATAATTTCAACAGGCGACAAGAAGATTCTCACCTTGACGCAGAATCAGTTTATTTTGCTTTATTGCAGTAAAGCGGTTAGTACTGCTAGTGTAGTAAAGTGAATGTTATGTTTTTTTTTTATTATTTAGTAATAAATATAGAAGGTATGAATACTTATATTAATAGTTACGTAACATTCTGTAATACTAGAAAAATATTTTTTGAAAACGATGAACTGAATGAGTATATTGTTATGAGTATAATTAATGAATATATTGGAAAGCAGAACTTACTAAGCAAAACTAGCGAAAAAAGACGACAAGCGAATTTTTGACAATATCGACACTTCATAAAGTTATTGTAAAAAAGTAAAAAATACAAAAAGGTTACAAATAAAGAATCCGTAACATTTTTTATTTAAAGTTCACAATACTGATGGTTTTATAAATTTGTCTGTCAGTAGTTGCTATATTTTCTTAATTATGTTAGTAACTGTTAGTCTCATTGACGACTTTTACAGCTTCATCAGAGTAAGTATCGCAGATACAAAATCCGCAAGCCAATTAGTAGTTGTTGTAATGTACTGTAGCTGGGGTACTTGAATAATTATTTTTGTCATAAAATTCTTTAGACACCGCCGAGACTGTTGCTAGACAATATTTTGTAATTAAATATTCCATTTCCTTTTTAGCCCAAGATAGGCACAAAAACAAGATTGTGATACTAAAATATTCTTAAAATGAAATTTGGGTTAAAAAACGTTACTAACATGACGCTCGTTTTTATTTTATAAGTCCTATAGTACGGCCCCAGTATAGTAGAACCCAGCGCGGTTGGAGCCCACCTTGCATTTTACCATTTATTTATTCATGAATGACCACCACCCTTAACTTTTTAATAATCAGTCTGATTTTGAAGGTTATTATATACATTAAATTCTTTTTTAAATATATAGATTAACATCTAACATGATCACTCCTAATAGTAAGCGAAGATGTATTATACGAGTATGAGGCTAGATTGCACTAGTCTAGAAAAAGTCTATTCACTCTTCTCTTGAAGACTCTTACCTCACACAAAACTAACGCTGTCAGATTATTCCTATTCATGGCAGTTCGCACAATGAAGGATTAAGCAAAACGCTTCGCCCTAACGCGTGGAATTTCGACAATGATTTCATTGATAAGACTTGATGATAGTACAGTTTATGAAACATCATTTCGTTATTTAAAGTTAATTAATTTCAGTTTTGTATAGGAGAAATATCACTTATATAAGATATTTAGCATTTTTTTATATTCGATTGGTGTTTTCGCTGTTAGTCTTTTGACGACTTTTACAGTTTTTTTCGTCACAGGGCTCACGAACCCGGTGAATTGTGAGCTAGTTTTAAATAAAAGAGGCTAGTTAATCTGGCTAAAGAGGCTTCAAGAAAGTATCACAGGGTGAAGAGTTCTTGGTAAGGTAAGCTTCGTGATTGTCGGATTTAGGCGCGGGCCCTGTATCCAACAATCATTCATCTGTGTCGCAAACTATGGGCGGAAAGAACCGTCGCGGATTATGTGTGTAGCGTGTGTACTCGGTGTTTTAGCCTGTGTTGCGCGGTACGCGGCGGAGAATGCGGCGCACGGCGAATGTGAGAAAAATGTGTGAATGTGCGTGGTGATATTTAGCAGGATATAAATTTAGGATAAATACTGACAGTGGCGAAGCGTGCAGATCTATGAAAAAACATTTTTATTAGTTTTTTTTTCATTCTCGTTTCTTGTCTAAACCAATAAGGTAACAAAGTGGAAAATGTGAATAAATTAGTGAGTGTATGAATTTCTTCTAAATGAAAAAAAAAATGAATGAAAATGATTCGTACAAAATTTTCTGCATTATAGTGAAAAAAGAAATTTGTCTTGCAATTGCAAAGTTGGTGGAGCATTAGCGTAAAATCTTCATGTCTTTCTAGATCGTATCTACTCCAAGCATAATAGTTTTACTTTATTTTTAAAATAATTGAAATATCTATGACATACTTATTAATTCTTTAAATAGAATGGTGTGGCGGCGGAAAGTAGGCATGAGAATAGGTTGGAAAGATTAATGACGAGGTAATATGAAATAAAAATATAGCAATGCGGTAGTAAGAAAACAAACGCACTCGCGGAAAACTGGAATCTCAGCATCAAAATGAACAGCGAGTGAAGTTGGCGATGGCAGTACCAATTGGGGGGTTCTCGGAGCGGAGCGGGAGCAGAAACATTACAGAATGGGGATGTAGTACAACCGTTAAATTAGAGGCTTTATAAAATATATTATGCGCGTGTAAGGCAGAACAGATGTAGAACGAATGAATATAAAAAAGAAAAATTATACTGTCGTAAGCGGTGGGAAAAACAAAAAGCGAAATGTATTCCAATTCAACAGCAGCCTTTTGTCCCCGCTATTTGTCTAGTGATAGAGGCGGGCAGTAAACCGACAAATGAAGTTTCATTATCTTATAACTTCGTCGCGCTTATATATTATTCTAGATACACAAGTAGCTCAACTTCAGAGTTTTAAAAGTTTGTTATGAAATTTTAAATAAACAGACAGTAGCTTAATCGGTAAAATACGAATATTACAGTATTTTTCTCGTCAAGGTAAAGAAGACAAGACCAGTTCTTGTGTAAATAAATAAATTTGATACATTTTTGAAAACTTTTGCTTGAGTAGACGTTTTATCCAAAGATTTTTAAGGGTGAGTTAGCAGTTGTGGCTTAATGATTATAGTCGTTGTATATCTTAGTCTGCTAGTAACAAAGAGGATAAATATTAGGTCTATCGGAAAGTTCTCTCCGTTCCGGTTACAATCCGGTTTCAACAAGTATGCACATATTCATGTGGCACATATTTGGCTCTCTTATTTTGATCGCTTACAATATATACACATTTTCGTCGAAGATGAACTAAAACAAAGGTCATACTTGTTTGTATTAAGTGAGACGCGATAGTGTACCCATGGCTACCGATAAAGTACATTAACGCCACTGTATTTTGTATGAATTCCAATAAGAAAAAAATGCTACATAAGCGTATGGAAATTTATTGAAAGTGTTTGAAGGTACAGTTCTTGACAGAACATGCAGAAGACGGTTCGAAAAAGTTTCAAGTAGGTGATTTCGATCTTTCTGATGAGCCACACTCTGGATGACCGTCTTTCATCGACGACGATCTGTCCAGATCATGTTTTTTTGTACGCTTGTTCCTCTAACATGTGTGGTCAGGGATCTCAGTGTACATTTTTTATTTATCTTCCAGTTCTCTTTCGTCTACCTTTCTCTCTCCCCTCTTCCATACTTTATGCTATTTTCTTGATTTCACTAATACAAGTCCAAGTATTTTTATTTATTTATCTTTACAACTACTTATTTCTAGATATTTTGTTTATTTATATTACATTTCTACTTTTAATCCAGCTTATACCTTGGTTCTTAGCATATTTTAGGTTTACATCTTAAATCAACGAATATAGTGTAATTTACCTTTTCATTTCTAATTTTTATTTTTACTGTCAATATTATGTTAGAGCAAAATCCTTTTTTGACTACATCGGAGATTGTGGAAAGGCTTGATCCAGCTCAACAAACCATTTCCAACCATATTCGGAAACTAGGGTCTGTATGAAAGTATTCGAGATCGCTGCCACATAAGTGAGAAAAATTTTAATGATCGGATCATCGTATGTACATATCTGCTTACATGCAACAAAATCCGAAATCATAACTGGTGATGAAAAATGGATTACCTATGAAAACATCATAAGGAAAAGGGCATATTGTGAACCCGGAAAACCGGCCCCCTCCACCTCTAAGCCGACGTTGAGCCTGAATAAGAGAATGTTGTGTATATGGTTGGACATTCGAGGAACAATACATTTTGAGCTGTTGAAACCAAACGATAGGCTTAATTTGGAGAGGTACTGTCAGCAATTGGATAAATTAAAAACAGCACTCCAAGAAAAAAGGCCGGCGATGTTCAATAGGAAGGACATCATACTGCTTTATGACAATGCCAGACCACATTCAACTGGGGACTCGTCAGAAAGTCGCAGACCTAGGCTGCGAAATTCTGTCGCATCCACCATACTTCCCGGACCTAGCGCCTTCAGATTATCACTTTTTTCTGTCCTTACAAAATTTCTTGCAAGGCAAACAATTCAAGAACGGAGAAGATATCAAACAGTCACTGGTTTAATTTTTGGGCCTCTAGATATATATTTAAAAAAAAAATGGGATATACAAATTGCCATCACGCTGGCAAAAAGTCATAAATAATGATGGAAATTATATTATTCAATAAAGTTTATTCAAATTATGAAAAAAATATTCTTTTGTTTCATTCTAAAAACGGACAGAACTTTCCGATAGACCTAATATATCTATAACAATAAATAATCGATGATAAAAGTAGTTCCTTCAATGTTATCTACAACGAAATTACTTTGCGTGATAAAAAAAACTTTCTCGATAAAAAATACAATCAATGCTAATTTTTGTAAACGTTGGTCCAAAGGTTTGATTGATTAACATTCTCAAATATCCTTTGCGTTCCACATTTATATAAGGTATATAATTTATAGCTTTCTGAAATAATTTTATTAACAAAGACCATATTACAGGGTACGTTGTGAATATAACTGTAAACCACACAGATGTCAAATACCCCACCGAGGAGGATCTGATAGGAGCTGTCCAAGCGCTCACGCGCCTCCAAAAAACCTATCGCCTCGATATAGGAGAGCTAGCTAACGGAATACTTAATGGTGACATCCATTGGTAAATACCCTGACTGTTTAAAAATTGACGTTAAATTTAATTTGTAATTATAATTTTGAATCTTATTTAACGTGAAGCTTTTAAAAAATTAAATAGAAATAGAAAGCATCTTGTAATGTTATTCATTATTATCTCCTGAAAATGCCACATGTAGTGGCGAAAACCGTTGAGATTGTAATTTGATCGTAGCACTTGCGATTAAAAGAAGCAGAAATTATTTTAAAATTTTTTGTTTTATTATGTCATGGAGTTCCGCAAAGTCAAGCATGAATTAATAAATTATAGGAACAATAAAAATGTAAGGATTTTTTTTTCAACTTTTTAAGAATTCATGCAATATTTTATATATTTCAGTGGCATCAAGAAACCAGCAGTTTCGTAAGTCAAGCTATCTTAATGTAATACTAAGATATTTTTAGTTATAGTTATGATACCAGCATTAATAATAAATCTACTATCAATTTAAAAATATACAAAACTTCTTAAAATTTCTATAAGATAAGTTTAAATTATCTGATGAAAGATTAGTATCACAAAATGAACTAATTCGAAAAATCATGACATTTGTAAGCAACAAATATAGAAATATCTTCAAGAGGAGAATTAATGTTTTGTTTTAATGATTATAATAAATGCCTCGCAAACGCATAATGCAATCGCAAATATTTCAGTACACCAATGACTGCAAGCGATTGCTTCGAACTTAGCCGTGTACTTAACAACGAGGAAGACTATGAGAACTCGCTGCGCTGGATGATGGAGGCTCTTACTAAATACAAAGCGACAAACTTTGCCTACGATTTCACAGAAGCGGATATCCTCTACAACATTAGCGACTTACATTATTTATTAGGTTAGTAATTTTTAGAAGTGATTCATGTGTAATGTTTTAGTAGAATATAATACTAGAAAAAAGTATTGTGAACATTTTCAAGCGTTTACGACAATTTTATATTTGTAACGGTGGCATACCTATATACATACAGTAAGCCTGTACATATTTATATCTTTTTTGTGTTTGTTATTAATGTTGTAAAATGATTTTTTTTTTCAGTTTCACAGTGACGCCGTGTCAAGCTACTGTACCAGTTTTAATTTTATTATTATACTTCAAATCATTTGTTGAGTACAGTTAGCCGGGCTTTGTTGTTTATAGGGTATACTGCTTTATATTTAATTTTCAGTACATTATTGTGCGTTCAAATTTTGGTTGGTATTTATAATGCTTCATAAGTGGATTGGTGGTTATAAAGAGCGTATATATATAGACGTGTGTGCTTCCACGCATTGGAAGTACCATGAGACAAAAGGTAGTGGCAATATTATACATTAAAAAACATGGAAACTGAGATTCTATAATCGTTCAGGATGTTCAGAAGATATTTATGTACTTTTTCAATAATACAGTAATAAATAATATCCGTTTCAGGTGATGATCAAAAAGCTTTAGATTGGACATTAAAACTGTTAACGCTTGATCCGACGCACCAGCGTGCATTGCACAACATTCCACTTTACCTTAAGAATATAGCAGATGAAAAGGAAAATCTCGAGAAAAATGACACAGAGGTGAAGTGATGCTATACATATTTGTTATGTACAAAATATGAGATAATATAAAATAAAACTTTAAAATTGTTCATTTACAATGGTTAACAAAGGTTATGAATTACGCATAGATATTGTTTTTGATAAAAGTAATATTAAATTCATTCGTAAGCTTATTGCTTAAGAAGACTGTCTTTTTAATGCTAATGTCGTGGTACAATTACTGAGTTTCAGTTGCTTAATGATATTCAACGTTGACTGTGGTGTTTAGCTCCTTAGCAATATATTCCCCCATTTGAAAGGGTTTTGCTTTATATGTTATTTGTATTCTGCTTTTTCCTTTTATACACCAAAGCGACGAGACACATTGGATGTACATCCGAGGGTAAGCGATACCCCTGCACATAATTATGAAGTGCTAGTTAGAATATATACATAACACCGACCGTCAACGTGTGTTCTCCTCTATCCTTAAACATTACCAAGTAATTTAATTAAGCTTCATCGCTATAGTGCTTTACTAAGCTCTAAAACAGTACTACTTTAAGTGATTACAGGTAGGTACTCGATTAATTTAGTTGCTTCACCGTATTTTTCACTTTTTAAGTGTACGCACAGGAATTATATTCTAAAAAATAAGATACATACCAGAATCTACTACTATTATACTTCTCTCATTTTGTAACCTTATCTCTTTTATCTTTTTTGATGTGTAATATTTTTACTGGTCCATTTTCATGTTTTTTCTCTGTTCATTTATGTTCTTTTTCTTTATTTCTCTTGATTTATTCATGCACTCGCTGTAATTTTCTCTTACATTGTAAATGTTGTCTAGAAGAGAATGAGTCTTGGTATTACCTTCGCCTCTTTTTATAATTTATACAATATATAACTTAATATGACATATAACAATATACAATATATAATTTTATTTATATAATTTAGAGTCCAAATAGCAATTGTAGTACTGAATAAAACTGCTAAGTTGTTTTTTGCTACTCATTTTTTTGTTCTTTTAATAATATAGGAAATAGAACTACAAATTGAAGCATGGAGACAAGCATATGAATCACTTTGCCGCGGGGAAATGGATTTACCGAGCGAAATAAGCAGGAAGTAAGTCAATTTAATATAGATATACTTGTTTTTACCTAACCTTCTGAAATTTTACTTGAAAGAATGTTTCTGACACGCCTACAGTCGTGATAATTAGCTAAAAAGCTTTTTTTTTTAGTTTAACAATTATCGTAGGAATTTATATAAATATAGAATATAATTAGATTAAACTTAGTCAACGTCTGTTTTTTTTTTAAATATGCGGGATAACATGTTCATTAAGGTAAATTAAAACTATCTCTAAATTATTCTATTTCAAATGATCAAAGTCCTGTTTCTATAAGTTGACAAGTTTTGGCGAACAGTAAAAAATATGTTTCTCTTAAATTATAAATAATGTACTTAGGTACAGATAATTATTTTTGTGTTAAACTCTTATTTTTCTCAATGCATTATAACAGTCTAATGTCAGTTATTGATCAACCATAACTGTGTTAATAAAAAAAAAATAATAATTTTTGTTAATAGGTTAAAATGCAGATATCTTACTGAAAACCATGCATTTCTGAAGTTGGCTCCGATCAAGACAGAGCAGATATACATTGATCCTGACATCTTCATGTACCACCATGTGTTAAGTGACGAAGAAATTGAACACATAGAGGGCATGGCCAAGCCAATTGTTAGTGTCAATATATATGTATATTATTACGTGAATAACATGTGATTATCGTACCTTAACAAACGAGTATTTGAGAATAAGGTTCCATAAAATATGTAGCATTATAATTTTTTATTTACATTAAGAGTATACATTAATGGCAGTTTGTTTACAAAACTGTTATCAAGCCACACCAGTGTACAAATAAGTAAGTTTAAGCATTGTTTTGTTGGATTTATTTATCTCTTTGACCGCTAATCATGAACAACTGCTGAACCGATTGTCGTGAAACTTGGCAAGTGAATCATCATTTATTTTATTGTATAACGTTAAGGTACCTTTATTTTCAAATAAATAAGGAATTCCTTAGGTGTTGAGGCCAAAAAGATAATCCCAATACTGATTTATATCAAAAGTAGTAAAATTGACTCGTATCCATCTTGCGAGACTTCCTTTCGAACCGCACTTTTCGATATCGCGCAGGTAGCGCACTGTCGACTAGTCGCCCCATAAGAGCGGGGGTCCCTCAAGGCTCCTGTCTCTCGCCCCTCCTCTTCGCGCTTTACACAAG
>DWQX01001275.1:0-29590 GCA_018245475.1 Pharmacophagus antenor | reverse complement strand
ATATAATATAATAGAATAATACTAATTTTGTTTTATTTCATTGCTAAACAGTTTCTTATGGAATGTATCGCTTACTTTTACATTGTCTCAAACTAGTGTTAAACAATGACCTCCCCAACGGGTTCCCGCCTTGTCGTGGCGGAGGGGCTCAGTAACCGTGGTCTGGTCACCCACGGTGAAGCGAAGAGGAACCCACCCGGCCGGGACGGGACACTGGGCTGGTCCGAGGTGATCACTCCAGGTGGGCATGGGGACCCTGCCTCAGATGTGTGCCGGGGATCTGCGGGGGCAGCGTGCAAGCGCTGCCTTCGTAGCTGTGATGGAGTCGCAGGGGGAGAGGAGTGTCGATATTGCGTTTTACCGCTCTCTTTATGCTCCGCGACTAAGTGGTGTCGCACCGCAGATGCGGCGGCGGTGGGGCTGTGGGGGAGAAGGGGTAACCCTGTCGTCTGCAGCCTGCACTGGTGGAGTTGCGGAGGTGTGCGCAAGCGTTCCCGTGACCCTACCTTAAAGCGGCGATGAGTGAACATCGTGTGGGTTTTAGTCGGTGCAAGTCCGACATAACCTATCTTTGCTCCCGCGAAGGCAGGTGTGCGAAGGCATTTCTCCCACGTAAAAAAAGGATTAAACAATGACACAACATTTAAATGTCATTACTGGATCCCATTTTTACCTTATATTTTTTTATTATTAACTAGCTGTTACCCGCCCCAAACTCTGGCCGCGGTAATCATTTTATTTAATGTTATAATTAACTCTTCTACAATATGTGTGCCAATTTTTAAGTCCATTGACTCAGAAAATTATAACTTTTGAAATTGAAATTTGAACACTTAAACAACCCTTCTTAGTACCTACACACCACAGAGAACATACTCCTACTTCATACTTTCATGTCTCAAGGAACAACGGTTGCGCGTTGATATATATAGTCGGTGATTCATTCCGAACTTTAAATTTTATATGTACCTTGACATATTATATCTGTTAAATATTTCGTACGATCTGATAACACAAACTGAGCAAGTGGTATCATAACAATCTATTAAAAATTTAGTTTTACGATGTACATAAATAATATAAAATCTATGGAGCATAATAGCGTACACTTTAAACAAACTTGATATTTTAGGCATTGAAACTTTACCCTTAACTTAATTTGCAATTAATCAAATTTTGGGTTGTGGTTCATAGTTTTATGTAAGTAAATGTAGAGAACTATTAAGAACAACTTATGTAATAATTTTTTTACAAAAAAACTTACACATGAAGATATCATATAAAAATTCTTTACATGTAAGCAATTTTTTTCATGTTTTTCGGAGCATCTATTTAGATAAAAACAGCAATGCAAAACAAATATTTTATGTTGACGATTGACGAAAAGAGTCAAAGAAATACTAATAATGACAATATATGTATAATATAGTTGTTTTAATCACAGGGGTAAAACAACAACATAGATTTTTTTTAATTTTCATTTTACATACTTTTTGTTTTTTTAACAAGACATTTGATATCACAGTAAATGTACTAGTGTTATATCACCTCCAAACCGGAACATTATTATTGGAACATTTCTGTTAGGTAGGTTAATAACACGAATGCGTCGTTAATTCAGCCCATTAAACATTTATCAAAGAATACAGGTGGTAAGGTTTTTTAAAAAAATCGTGATATATGAATGGGTGTTATATATCATCTAAAAGCATTGGATGGTAAGATTTATATGGTCATTTATCACTTCTTTTATGTCCTCTACATTGCTGTTGCTTTTGTCTAATGTTTTGCTGGCATAATTGTTTTATTTTCAAACTTTTCTCGATCTTTTTTAAAGCAGAATTTTCAACAAACTTTACTTTTTGTTTTTTAGCAACTAAATATTTATTGTTTTGTGTTACTAACTAATCAATAAAGAAAGGTTATTATAATCAATATCAACGATCAAGTACATTGTGAATACACCCCACGCTTTAATTTATTGACAGCTTATTGAAGTAAAAAGGAGTTCGATTAAGTTTACTTGAAAATTAGACAGACGAAAACATTGAAATATTGAAAGCAGTCAGACGAATATTATGTTATTGGAAGAATTTTAATGTCGGAGCATTTTTCATGTTGGATTACCTAGCGATGTATAAAATTGAATATCTTTGTTCGCGCTACATAAATGTATATATTTTTTTTTTATTTACAGCGATAACGAAGTAAAAGTGTTCAAAACGAAACGTATTGTTCGAGAATTCAATAATAATATAAGTTATGTATTTACTTAAGTTTAATAATTATAATAGAAATGTTAGTTTACATTGACGCATAAAAAAGTTAGCAAGCATCTTGTCAATTTTATAATTAAAAACATGATAAAATGTTAGCAGCATTTATTCACCCGACATTTTAGGTAAAAAGATTATTATTGCAATTATCGGCTGAACAGTGCTTTTGAAAATACTTTTAAAAGCTTTTAGTAAACCGTCAATACCTCTTAAGAAAATATTAAATGTGTGATTATTTGGATGTTGCATTATGGTTATGATTCCCTATATATAATTTTAATATATACACATAATTCTTTGTTCTAAACTTATAACGAATGCGATTCAAAAAATGAGCTTAACATAAATACGCTTAAAACAATAAAAATGTGCAAAATATGTACGTATAAAATATCTTCACTTATTATTAAAGCAAAGTAATATTTGAATTGATAAAGAAGCAAATGTTTGCCGAACGTGCCGAATCGCGTAGCGGCGGATTAATGACGCATAGATATGAGATATAAGTACAGATGAAGTATTTGTTCGCAGCAAATTCTATGAAATATTAATCGTTTTTAAATGAATGTCTCGTGGAGAACAGAAAGATTAAAATTGACATTTCATATTTTACTGTCGGGGAATCAGAAATGTGTATTAAATTATTAATTTATTATTTAAATCTTTTGTTCATGTTGTTAAGCAAATTTTATTTCAAAGATTTGGATATTAGTAATAAAGCGAAGGGAACGGACTCTTCTAAGAATACAATTAGCTATAATTTTAATTATTGTTGTACCTTTATGATAAAATATTGATCGACTAGACGTCAAACTATTGAAGCATTTTTTATAAAGTAAAATTAAAAGAAAAGTTACAAAAACAACAAGATGTTACGCTCTCGAAAAATTATATTAATCATTAGTAAAAGAGGTGTTTTTATTTGTTAAATAAAGTTTAACATCTTTTTGTTATGAACTTTATTTAATATTATAACATTTATCGGCAATGCCTGTAAGTTGATCTGATGATAATTGACATATTGTGACCACAACAATACATATTGAATGATACTATGATCACTGCATCATAGCAAAATAAAAAGTCAATTTCAACAATAATAAGATAAATCTCGCTAAACTTCTAGTTACAATTTATTGACATAGCGTTACATTGCGAAACTCCTTGACTCAAATATAACGTTGCTATATAGAACTTATGGAATTTAAGAAACTGTTATGTGAAACATTCAAAATTGTACTCCAGTACTACTAAAATCCATTTCAAAGCAATAATTAATTTCCGATAATAATGTACACGGCGTTGACAAGATTCCCTCGTTGTGAAATAACGTGTACACGGGAATGTATTTAGGCGTTATTGTTCTACGCACGAACGAGCTTTCAGAATTAATCGAATTGGGCCCAATTCATCAACGTCTTGCGCTTGTCAGTAGGAGTTCCGGATTCTGGCTCTACCGTTTGTATCAGAACGATTTAAGCTCGTTATGGTTAATTAAATGAATCACCGTTAAACCCGTTATGTGATGAATAACCGCGCAGTTTATTATAGTGGAACAACTATTTTCGGATAATTATTAAAAATGTCATTTATACAACAAGATGTAATAAAAAATTATAACCTCTCTCTTAAACATTGCACGACATATATAAATCAATGATGACTGAAGCAAAATACGATCTACAGAGCGATACCAAACAGCACCACAGCAAAGCACGTCCCGGGAATGCAAATGTGCCTTACATATAAAAAATAACATTTCTCGTAGAAATATTAAATAAATAACAGGTTCAAAAAACACTGATTTGGATAAATATGTTACATATCCCATATAAAATAGATAAATATGTTACATATATAATGTGTATATTTGTACGTCCCCAAAGTAGCATTCACGTATGTAAAGGATTGATACTCAAACTTTTTTTATTGAAGCCACAAATGTCAGTAGTAGTAACAACGGGCCGCAGACAAAAAATATTTACGGAATGATTAGTAAAAATCACGAAGACCTAGTAGCAATTTCGCGTTTTTTAAAAATTAAACAACTATAAATCAACTTGGTGGGCTAATCATGCCCGCGGGCCTCGGGTTGAGTATAGCAGTTGTAAACGATATAATAATAATGAATCAAACTCTAGTATGCGCATTTTAATTCAATTTATAAAATATAGATATAAATTTCTGTTATAATTGTTGCTCTGTTCTTTACAATACTTACAGTTTGAAATAATTCCTGATATAATTATTTTGTCGCAGAATATAAACATAATAAACTTAAATTTGTAATACATTATAAATTAGTTTAGTAATTTCCTGAGTAAATTTTTAATATTAATAACGTAACTTTTTATGTAGTGTTCAGACTTAACGTAACTTTTTATGGAGTGTTCAGATTTGGATCTTTAATATTTATTTGAAATAGTCGATTCTGTAAAAATTAAAAAAATAATCTGCCCTAAGAGAAGTAAACTAAGAAATAAAAACAAACTTAGTAGTAGCTCAAACTTAGTGTTTTTACAGTTTTCATTTATAGTTGGCTCTACTTTTTGGTAAATAGAACTTGTTTTAGTATAATTTCATTTTCACTCATCGAATTTATACAAGTACTGGATGTCTCAAAAGAAAGGTGATATTTGTTATGGTTATTGCGTGAACGCAAGTATTCTGAGGTTCGCGGGGGATATGTCATACGGTAGCCTAGCTTCTGGGAATTTAGTCGTTATGGAGCGATTCTCGGGAGCGGATCGTGCGTTGTGCGTACGCGAATTTTATAAAAACGGCAATTCAGCGACTGTAGCGCGTAGAAAATTTTGCATTATTAACTTAACTTTCTATTGAGTCACCTTGTATAAGCAACTGATTTTTTTAAACTCTATCATTATATTTGGATAATAAAGATTATATTACACTTTATGGGAGATAATAAGGTGCAACTACAGAAACAAGATCAGGTATTGACTCTTAATTGAGATAGCGAAATTACATTAATTCGAAACATTAAGCTCTCGGTGAAATTAATGGAGTAAGTCGTAAATAAATTGATTGCAATTCTAAATTCTGCAGTACGTAAACGTATCTATTTTAAAATGGCTTATTTTAAATATTAAACGATTTTGCTGACCATTTTCTTCGATATGTATGCCAACGATGGGTACAGCCTTCGCGCACATTTTAATTAGTAAAGTAGGAATACCATTAGTATAAAATATACTAACGTATATAAGTATAAGCTGTCGCCCGCCCACTTGTTCGAGCGTGGTATTTTTTTATTTAATATTAAGTCTAATTCTCCTGCATTATATATACCTCTTTTCATCGGTTATTTCGTCAGTGAATCAGACAGGACTTTGAAATTAATTTATATATAAATAGATTGTATGTCAGATAGTATATTAATTGTTATTTATGCGATTACTCATGCTTTACCAGTTCAGAAAATAAATGTTGTTAAATACAATAATCAAATTAGAAATGGGCAGCAACGTGTTAATGACTTCAACTATAATATTTTATTCCACAGAGAAATGTAAGGACACGGCCTTTTTAATCACCTAGTTACAGAAAATACGCTTGTTCATAACAATGAAGTGCTAGTTAGGGTGTTAATACAGCATTACGTAGCGATCTCGTTTTGAGAGGTAAAGAATAAGTCTCGTATTAATGTTGTGCCAGTATTGTAGCACAGAGGACCTGCCACTGCTTGTCGTAAATTAATGGAAATGTCACTTACCATTAGATACACATAAAAAACTGCTTTTTCAGAAAATTGTTTAACGTAATATTATAATGAAAATGGAAGTATAACCTACTTATTTCGCACAGGAATGTACAATCCAAATTCGGAACATCGTATGATATTTTTAAACATGTCTATCAAATGTAGTCCCTTCCTACTTTCCTTTGGGCTCCCTAATCTATCTATACGTAAGATATCGAAAACGAGGTAAAAGCTTCCTACCGTCAATATTATATTTGTTACACTTCACTTACAATTTGATAAAGGGCAGCAGGGAAAGCTTTAACCGAAACATGCCGAATAAGATCAAACAGTTTTTTTTTTTATTTAAAGGATTTAAATATCATAAAATAACATTAAATGATACGGAGTGTAACCGAAAATAGCATTTTCGAGGTTCTGTCGTATAGTACCAAAAATAAAACATCGTTCAAGTTCGATTTGACCTATTCTTGTCACCGAGGGGACTGGTATGGAAAGCACTTCTTGCATGTAAAACAGATCACAATTGTTCAAAAGATAGAAAAGCAGTATAAGTCCAAATCATTTTAATATACACTCATGAATTGCAAGTACTACTTGACATATGTTCTGCATCTACTGCCTTTTTCTTGTTATTTTGCATACACAAGAGCAATACGTTTATAACAATATTAAATCCAGGAAAATTGTAACATCAATTTGACCGTCCATTTCATTAATCAGAGTGTAAAAGCAGCTTTTGCTGACTATCTGTTACACAGAATGCAATTTATTTCAATCAGTGTTTAACGATGCGAAAGTTGTAAATTGTCACTGTAATAAAAAAAATACATTAAATAACCAAAGTTTATTTATATTGGAACAATAGTGAAATATATTGAAACAGATAAGCAAGAAGTATAACATATTTGTAAACGCATATAAGCGCCTGCATAAAAATTACAAAGAATAAAAGCTGATTTCAACTTTTAGTGACTTTAGTTTCTACACAAACTGTCAAGAAATTCCAATAGTGATAAAGCCATATTAAATTTTAAAATCACTAGTGATATGAATGGATCTTTTTAACTGGCGAAAGCTGCATTGCGTGGATTCAGAAACCCAATTAATACGTTCGAAGCACTTAGGTGCTTAAACTTCAATGACCTGTATAGTTTTTACTAAACATCGGCAGTACTCGTATTGAGGAACGGTTTGTTCAATTATCTAAAAAAACCGGATTAAACTGGTTTTGAAGTTTTAAAGCGTGAACAGATAAATATTTTGTATTAGTATAAGCTATGGAGTAATTTAGTCTCTATCAAAATTTTAGAGATCTTGGTTACGGTGACAAAATTTCTATAACATAGGTAAACTGTTTTTTATACAGAACTAATTTAAGTTTTAACAATATGGATTTAAAATTATTTCACATAAAATAAATCAATATTTATCTCTTTTATTGAACAAGTATTTTAAAGCAAGATTGTTTACGAAAGGTTTATTGAAAAATTATTGACTTTTCATGAAACGAATGAAAGCATCGTCGGTGATAATAGCATTACGTTAAAAGCGTTTTACACTTCTCTCTGCTGTAGTGCGAAGCACTTAACGGAAAGAAACAAATATAGGGTATTATTTTCAAAAACAACTGACCTTTTTGCTTCACTCACACATAATATTTATTTCTGTCATTTACAGGGACGAAAACATGTAGTAGTTTTATCTGGCAAGTGATTATACGCATACAATGTGGCAATACGAGCAGTTATGAAATTACACAGAACGTACCTTCATTGCAATATTTATATACATTATTATTATTGTAATTTAACAAGGAATGGAACATTTTTATAACCATTTTTTTTTGACAGAGTAGGCCCTACAATGATGAAATAGAAGAGAATGGAAAAGTGGAAGAACTTGCAAAAAAATGGGGTAGATATTTAACTTCCGCGATTTGTATACATTATAATTTAAAGTTTTTCGAGTCTATATTATCTACAGACTATCTCGCGACAAAGTAATAAAAAAATAAAAGTTAGATAGAAATTGAAATTGAAAATATTAATTGTCAAAAAAAGCATAATAAATAACTATAATTGTTATTGAGTGGACTGTTATGTTGTAGAAAGGAAAATGCGACAACTGTACAATAACCTCAATAATCGAATATTTTACTAAGCAATATATAAAAGCAAGCTCAACTAATAATATTGACAAGACAAAATATGTTACATTTAAAAAGTAATTGAAAAAATTTACTACTTTTCCAGCCAGACACCAGCGATAATATTATTGAAACAGGTGAAACAAGCCTTATACACGATATGAATTGATTATTCTCTTATCAACATAATATATTTTTAGAAAATGTAGGTTTACATTTGGATTGGATGATATAACATATTTCTCAGTGCAATTTACGCAGTCGAAACGCGATGGAGATTCGCGCATATTGGAAGTCCCAATCGTGCATGCTGCAGAAAAATATTTTTCTATGAAGTTGTTTCGTTCATTCAGTTTTTAACTAAATTTGCTTACTAAAAATGTCGATAAAATATGATAAATTAACTGTAATTAGTTTAACAATTTGACCAAATAAATGTTTTAATTCGTTTGGTTATCTACATCACCAAATACTTTAAAATTTCAGACAAGTTTTAAAACACCATTTAGAAATTCACAAGTTGCCAGTGACGGATGAGATCTTTAAAAACAAAATATATAATATTTGCCGTTGTAAAATTTCGGTATTACGTAAAGAGCGTGAACAAAAGCTGAATATTTAAGAAAAGCAAAATATTAAAATGCCTGAAAATTATATTTAAAAATTCAGGCGATTCGAAGATGTCAGTAGCGTTTTGTCATAAAATCATTGCGCCATTTGTAAGAAATAACCCTTACATGAAAATGACGATTATGAAAATAATAATCATTAAATGTTAACAGAAATTTATTTTTAGTAACATAATGTATCTAACAAAAAAGTTGACATTTCCAAATTTTATAATTTATTAAGCTTTCTGTTAATCTTCCTTGCTGTGTTCCGTAATAAATTGTATTTCTCCTTCAGTAAGATTTTTTCTTTCAAAAGGGAAATACGGGTGCGAATACCACTTAACCGGAGTCCTGAGTCGGTAGTTCTTATTAAAAAGTGATAATTCTTTAACTTCTTCGTCGGTTAAAGAAAAATCAAAAATATCAATATTTTGTTTTATGCGTTCTTTATTAGTCGATCTCGGAATAGCTACGAGCTTCCGGTCCAACTGTAATAAATTGAAATATTCATCTTTATTATTACATATAAAACACCTTCTCTTCCCACTGCTGGGACACAAAGTCTTCTCAGAAAGAGCGCGTAGCCCTGGTAATTAAATGTCACATCTCCGTTTTCTTGATACAAGTCGACTTCCTCGTGATGTTTCCTTGGCCAGAAATTCAAGCAAAGTGGGGATTGAACGCACTCGTTCTAGAGACAATATTTAAGGCGCAATTCCACTAGACTTACAAATTAGCTATCGTAGCTTCTTTATTTTTTAATGTGTCAAAAATTTTAAGGATATTAATTTTTAAGCTATTAAAAGTCACCAAGATATTTCACCGTTACTAAAAACTAAAAATTACTAATAGTACTTGCCAAATATCTGAGTAATATCTGTGGCACAGTTTTATTGTATTTCGCAGCGATGCGCTGCAAGCGCGGATGAATAGATCGCGGCGGGGGTGCGTCCAGTTTGCGTCCAAGTATTGCGCCGAAGGGACTGTAAGCCATCACAGCCACGCCATGATCGCGGCACCATTCGATTAATTCATTTTGAGTTATGGTCGGATTTACCTGCGTAAATAATAATTTTATGACAGACTTAGCTGCAGGTAATTCTTAATAATATGCCGTCTAAGCTGTTCTGCACCATCACGTTACCATGCCATACCAAATATTTAAGATTTGCGTAATAGTTTGCTATAAGAACACTATTTCGCAAATTATAAATATTATCAGAAAGAAAAAAAACTGTGAATTATATCTAAATATTAAAGGAAAACCGACAAGAACAAACGAGATATAGCATACAAGATATAAAACAAAAAAATCATCATTATATGTGTGGACGGCTGTATTAATTTTTATATCATTCGAGATAAATATCAAAAAAATTCTAAACAATTAAACAGAAAAATTAGTATTATCTTGAAACAGGTGTAAGCATTTTTTCAATTATAGCTAAGAATACTCTTTATGGATTAACCTTTTAAACATAAAACATACTAGGTCAATATCGGCAACGCCTTTTGGGTACAGACAATGCTATAAAATAAACTTATTAAACTGATTACAAGTACCTTTTTAAAATAAAAAACTGGTCTAATTTATCCATGTAATCTTATTAAAGAATAGGTTATTTTCTGATCCTTACTAAATAAGTTATTTGTAATTTAAAAAAAAAATAGTAGTCTTTTCACCTCGATTTGCAAAACCGCTGGTTTTACATAACTGTTATCCCAGAGGCGTTGCATCTGAGTGATATTAAAATTGGAGACGCCTATTGACATGGTAAGATTTAGTGTATATGCCTCTTCCATTCCTTTCCAAGTCTCGAGATAGTCAGTTAAGCTGACACTTCCGTCTTTCTGGAAACATTAAATAAACATTTAATGCAAAGTAAACCTGTACGAGTTAATACCTAAACAATGACTAAATTGAAAAAACACTTAAATTATATGACTTAAAAAGTAATAATGGACTTTTATAATATACTTACTTACTTCTTAGAAATAATGAAAGTAAATAAAACTTCGATCAAAGCGAAAAGTTAACAAAAAATCCAGCGTAAACTTTTGTAATAGACTAAAATCTTAATTACGTTTATGATAAAATAAACATACTAAAAAATTGTTAGTTATAAAAGTTATCGTAGTTGTTAAATACTTAATACAATCTTCGAAAATTTTTAAAATAGCTATTAGGTATAACGAGGGAAACAAAAACAACAAAGAAATAAATGAAAAAAGAAAACAAAAGTAATTTTGCATTATGTCCTTTGTATACATGCTTAACTTACCTTATAAGCCATTGGATAATGAATCAAATACAAATCTACGTAGTCCAGTTGAAGTTGCTCCAACGACCTAGTTAACGCGGGAATCACCTCATCTTTTTCATGAACATTATTCCATAGCTAAGTTTAAAAAAATATATATTTAATGTTACTACTACTGTTAGATTAAATATCTGGTGATTTGACTGCCTCCGAGGCGCAGTGGTTCAGATGCTTGTTTTGTACTTTGTTCGCGGAGGTCCTGGGTTTGATTCCCGGGCTACAGGAGTAGTGGAGTATGGACGGTGGTAGTGTTTTTCAAACCCGTCTGGCTAGCTACCATCCTCTATGTCAATCTGCCGCCATAACAATATTGCCGTGTTGCGGCAGTCATACATGTAAGAGCCAGATGTATTCTGGGCGAACACGTTTCCCCATCTACAACATCAGGTGATATCAAAGAACAAGTGTTATTCTATAACCGATAAAAAAAGATGTCTTTGGAATTTGCATGCTTCAAATTATAATACTCATACTAAACATATTCAAACCGTTCTTTTAACATAATTTTTATAGCCTGTATATTAACAGTTTTTTAAATAACCAGATAATGTTCTAACATTTCTGTGTATATTTATACACATTTTACCAAACTAGTGGTAATTAATAATAATTTATATATATACAATGCGTGCAGCTGAGGCAATGACGGGATGAAAATAAACAGTGACTATGTAAGAATATGTGCATACTAACGATGTAACGAAATTTTTTTTTGTGATTATCCCGCCTTAATTTTTCACTTTTTTAACAGAAGATATATTAGATTTTTGCGTATGTAGTTTTAATTTTTGTTGGCTATGGGCTAACACTTGTCATCAAATTCACTTGATGTTAAATGAGAACAAGGTCGTAAAACTTGAAGCGGGCTCGCCCATAATACTTTTGGCTCTTTTATGTATATCTTTATCAAGTCGTATTCACAATTACTCCCTCTATAGTGAACTAGCATATCGAAATTGTTTATAAACGCTTTGTAACTCACTTTTGTAGTTATGTAGATATTGCGACGATCGCAATTGGTAGCTGTAATATAGTTGCGCACACCTAAGCCAACTTCATCTTCAACTCGGTACAAGGTAGCGGTGTCAATATGTCTGTATCCAGCCTCCAGTGCCCATTGTACTGCACGAGCTAAAGAATGGTTGACCGGCAAAATACGCGTTCCCTAAAACAAGTTCAATTTTATTTATCTTACTTTATTATTTATGTATTACTTAGCAATACTCAATGTCTATGTATCAAAATTTTTAATAGCTGTATCAAAAAGTAATATAAAAAATAAAAGTCAAATCCTACTATTCACATATAAAACTAAAATTAATAAAAAAAAATTAATGAAGTCATATTTAAAAAAAACACTTTATCAACATCATGTCATCTATTTTATTAACGAAAAAAAACAACATATTATGTGTTAATAACTTATATGTATATATATATATATATACGTTTATATATAGAGGAGAAAGTAAACTAATACAATAAATTAACTTTTGGTTTATAGTTGTGTGGTTATAATAGATATTTAATAATGTTAACAATAAAGAATCACGATTTCACTACCTTATAAAAATAATAATTTAAAAATTACTTTTGTAATTTATCCTTATTTGTATCTATAATTTTGACGTGCTTGCAAATCAGAACAAATTTTTAAGGAGTATTTAAGTAAGAAAAACCATAACTCAAGAAAAAAATATTACTTACATCAGCAAGATGTCCTAAGCTGGTACCCAAAGCAACTGCTGGTATTTCTTTGCCATTGTTTAATGATAATGTCAACTTCGATAAAACCTGTTATACGTAAGTCAATATAGTAACACAAATTTATTATTATTATACGTAATACATATATGCAGTTTTGAAAATTATCTGTACCACATATAATTCTAAATAATATATAGAGGTACACACAAAATGGAATGTTGCTACAGCTGATGGTATATCAAGATAACTTACCCGCTCGTAGTTTAGCGAAGTAAACAATGTTATGCAAACAAACAAACTGGCGGCGCCCATGTTCCGAGATAATCTGTGCCAAACTAACTCTATCAAATTACCACATGTTAGTTATAAGCTTATCGGATAAATTGTGTTTGTACCAATTATTGAAATATGAATACCGTACAGATACACATTCCGCACTATTATAATGATACAATTTTATCTATAATAATTTTCCTATAATTACGATACATTTGACGAATGAATTAAATTTTATTATGTATTGGTGCTTTGTAAAACATAGTAATAATGCAATTTTTTAAAAAACTCGTAAGAAAATGTTGATGCTATAGCTATATATAATTGTCCCCAAATTTGTAGCTAAATTAATGCCGAAGTCTTTGTCTTAAAATAGTTTTTTAAGTAGATACTTATTGTATACCAATAATTGTTGTGAAAATTACAGCTACAGCACCGTGTGGTAGGTAATTATAAAAAAAGTGAAAAACATTTTTCATGTACAAATACCCACAAACAACAACTTAAACTGAGATTTGCTAGTTTCCTACAACCATAGATTACATATATGAATACGTTATAGGTATCAAAAATATAACAAAAGAGATGAAAAACTTTCTTCATACAAATCAATATACGTGTCCATTGTTAACAGTGATCGTTACAATGGTCACGACAATTTGTTTGTTACGGTTATGAAATAAAACACAATGGTAATTCAATCTTATTTATTATACAAAAAGTCCAGTTTCAACTTCAACTAACAAATCATTCCTTTTCGAATTAAATATAACACCCCGTCTCTAAAATAGACATCACAGATAAAAATGTAGACACAAAAAATATTCTTTGCCACTACTTTTTCTAATTATCTGTTCGAGTCCTGTTTAGCTCCTCGAACCAAGTTATATAGGTCAATAATATTTTCGGACGCATGAGGCTAATGTGAACTATAGTTTAAGGCATGATTGAAAAAAATTTAATGAACTTTATTTACTTGTACCTGTTTATTCATTAAGGGTTACAATACAACCGTAATAAGCAATGTTAAGCAAATCATTTTAAGGTAAATTAATAAACGTAAATTTTATTACGAGTGCAATTAATATTATTTTTAATCACTTCATTTCAATACTAAGAGCCGTAGTCAATTAAACAAAAAAAAATTAAAATTCAACATTTGCGGCTATCGTTTGGCCAAAAGTTTTTTAACAACGATTTTTCAACTATTATTCCGTTATGATACATACGAAGACAATGATATGTGTTATAATAAATACTGAATAGTTTACTTCACAAGAAAAACAACCATTTCTTATGATAGACTTTACTCTTGTAAAATAGTTTATGGCTTAATATTGAAATATAGTTTAATAAGCAACAGATAACAATTGCTAATTTTAACATAGAAACCCGAAAGTACCTTTTTACATTCAAGCACATATATGTTGCATAACTTTTAGATTTCATGATTACAAATTCGCATCATATATATCTCCATTTTTAATTTTGGAAAAAGCATAATGAAAATGTAAATTCAATGCTAGGTTTACGGACATTCCTTTATTATATTTTTCTTTACTGCCATATTAATTAATCCTTACATTCCTTTTAGAAAAACAATTATAAAACAATGTTGCCATAAAAGTTAAAAAATAACAAACATTTTGAGACACATAATACAAAATATTTATCGAAAATTCTTCCATTAAACTGTCGGTTACTGTAAACCTGGTGTTAATAAACTTGCTAAATAATAATTATATTTATAATATTGTGATTAATTATTCTTTGACCAGAGTTATCGTACTATTAATGAATAAATACTATGGATATGTACACATTTATTGCTGCAACACTAAAGTTGCATTTACTCGCTGTCGAACGAGTTTTTGACAACAGCTAGAAACACTTTGTAACACCATAAATAATTTCTCTACATGGAGTTGTGCACTTATCCCAATTGAGTAAATATTTATACTTACATTTCACAGCGCAATCGTATGTATTTACAAATTTTTTTGTGATTCTTTTATTTTATTACATGTTAGATATAAATTTCGAGGAGTTCCCAAATGTGATATAGCTGAGATATTTTAAACATTATAAATAAAAAAACAGATTGGATTTATAAAAAGTAATACAAATTACCTCTTCATCTATAAAAAAATATTTGGTGATTTTTAAATAATACTGTCGCGTTAGTACTTGAGCAAAAATTGCTAATTACATATTATCTATTTCTTACGTGGCACCTTTGTTTTTTAATACCAATTATTTACGTATATAAAATTCAAAATTTAACATGTTCCTTGTACTGTACTGATTTAGAGAAATGACAATAACTTACGTGGTCCTCTTATTTATAATGTAATATGTAGTACTTACAGTGAACAAGAAACCTTTCACACAATGATCCGGGGCACATTTTACTTTAGTAATTTAAATTGGACAGTTTTAAATAGCGCTTATCAAAAGTAGACTACAAAACGAAAACATTTCTAAAATTTTATTTTCTTATCCATAATTTTTATTAAAATATGTTTAAGGCTATACATACTTCTTGGCATATTATATTGTATTTATGATTTTGAAATTGTTATATTATGTATGTATATATATATACATTTAATATAATTAAATATAGACAATGACATCAACTGTGAACAATGTAATTATAAAAAAGTGTTAGTATTATTATGAGAGTCCATCAGAAGCCAAAACGGAATCTAAAGAAAATTTTGTAATATTATATATCATTATGTATATGATAATTAACCATATATATGTTTTTAAAATTATTGTGAAGTGCTTGGTGTATATTTTTTAATCGTTATATTTCTTTTTTATTTTCTGGATTCATTCAAACTGCCTTTAATTCTCACTAGAAACCGGTTTCACAGGTAGTGAACGCCTAACAAGTCTTATTTTTGCCCTTTGTTACCTTCTTATAAGGTTTTTCAGTTAGTTGTAAACAAATGATTAATAATTAAATAAATACCCTAAAAATGTAAGCCGTAAATAAAATTTCTTAGAAAAATTATTTCATAAAATTAACATGACGAACTTAACGTGACTTATGTAACCAATGAGAATACTTAATTATTTACTAAGATATATGGTTTAAGTCAATAAGCAACACTTTTCGCATTTTCCGCTTTACTTTTTAATGTATACATTGTACAGAACTTCAAAACAATCATATCAGACTCACTCATACTTTATAAAATATGAGTAATAGTATTTTATTATGTAAGAATCACGGAAGAAGTATTAAACGTACACTACTCAAAATGAAGTATTAGACCCTTCCATCAGATATTGTCATATAAGAATTCCAAGTCCATTGAATATTTTCGAATATACATCATGATGGATAGTAGTATAGAAACCGTCGATAAATTAAATATTGAGAAAATTCCTCAAAAATTTGAACTGAGAGATATTTAAAATGAAAATAGATTGTTGTTGACGTTTTAGGAAATTGATGAAATATCACCCAGTTCGTCCAAACATGAAAAACGTTAAAAAAACTGGAAGTGTGATATTGTGGTTTCAACTTCCAAAGCAGATTTTCACTTTAACCACTCGCGTGCATACATTTCATCATAGTCTTGTCAATACATTAAAATATATGTTTTGAACACGAAGCGGAGAAAACTATATTTGTTGCACAGTATAACCCCTTATAACACGGTACTCGTATAAGGTGTTTTTATATTAAGTGATTTTATGTCCCTCGAATAACACGTGTTTTTCACCCATAAGTTTTAAATTTGTTTATCGTCCTCCGCTTTCGATACTTCCGCGGTAATATATGTAATCATTACTTTAAAATGAGATCGATTGTAAGATGTACTTTAAGATTTGTATGTATCGGGTATATATTATGATCGGTTTAGATGAGGCACGTTCTTGAATACTTTTCCTTCTCGGAGTTGACGCGCTGGATAAGCTCGTCCGACCAGCGGTGGGCAGTCCGGTCCACGGTGGACGGCACCGTCAGGCATTGCACGCCACCATACTCGCACGCGATCTGATTATCAAATACAAAACATCAAAAAAGAGACCATGTAATTTTACCTCCAACATAATGTAAAATGAACAATTCAAAGGAAAGGGATGAATAAGACGAAATAGACTTTGCGCAGTAAGTTTAATAATGAAAATACAACTACGTATACTGTGGGTAAAAATATTGAAATAATAATTGTTATAAGTAATATTTTTTGATAATACTAAAAGTACAAATGAATTAAAACAAAACATTTTGTACTTGTTTTCAATAAAAAAAACCCCATTTGTATAAACCGTCTTCTTCTGTTAAGTTAAATTCAGTGTTTTGACTAAATGCCTTTGGTGTAACGGAGGTTCTTGTTTCCATTTCGTGGTCACATAAGAAATGGATGTTAGTAGAGCTTTTTCTAGTTAGCTATTGGCAATACACGATAATGGCAATCTATTATCGTAACAAGATTGCTTCGTTCCCTATGGGCATACAAAATATTGGAGACTAGAAAGTATTGTGGGCGATGACGCTTTTCCATCCTCGGTCTTACTGTCGCTTACCGTCAAGCGCTTTTATTTGACGGTAAATAAAAACGTAATATTACTTTCTTTGTAACATTCGTCTAGGTGTTTTTAACTATTGTTTCTGTCGCTAAACATTAACATGCAAACTAAATGCGTTCGAGTTTGAAGAGCGTTCTAATTAGTAAATTTCGTTACAGACTGTTGAAGCATTGTTGTTTAAAAAAATGTTGAAGGGTTAACCAAAAGTGATATATTTACTAAGTTTTATTATAAAAGTGTATACATGACCGTAAACACACAAAATAAAGTAAGTAAAATTACATGATTTTACTTAAATTAATTTGTTAAATAGTCATAGGGCCGGCGTAAAAAAACCTTAACCCAAATGAAACCACATCCTAATTATTATTGCACACTTTGTATGCAATAATAATTTTAATGTATTATCAACCGGTCTCTAACGAGATAAGGAAGAACTGTTTCTACCCGATAATGGTGGAGCAGCGCACGATCGGTGGGCACTCCCACGGAGGTGGCGCCGGGGGCGAGCTCCCACACAAAGTGGTTACCGAGCTCGACCGCGTCGCGCGGTCGTAGCGCGTACTTGCTGCGGTTCTTGAGCGCGTGCGGCGCGGCCCAGCGGCGCGTCTTACGCGCGGTCACGAGCGGAGCGGGTGATTCCACGTCGTCCTAAATATAATATTACATATAAATATATAGATAGCATAAGATATATAGTAACAAGAGAGACCGAGCTCCTTGTTTCGATTTCGAGATCACATGAACAATAGAGTCTGGATATTGGTAGAGTTTTTTGTAATATACTTCCAGCTAACACCTGTATGTCAAACTGCCACAATAACATCGTTATTGTGTACAGGACAGCGATCCAATTTGCCTTGCAAGAATTTAGTATAATTTTTTGGTTCCGTTTAGCTAGCTTATAACATTATATATATATATATAACTAGTGTGGCCATAAATACTGTTACATAAAAACTTCATTCATAATTTCATTATTTTTTACATTACAATATGGAATGGAGTGTTAAAGAAAATAGGATTGCAGTGATCGCCTTGTACAATGTGGGTATAGAGCCGTAGGTCATATTACAGACACTTCAAAAGCTTTACATTAGCCGTATGTTTGTATATCGTACTATTAACAGATACAACAACACTTCCTCTGTCGAAGACCAGAAAAGATCTGGGCGGCCGCATGCTCTTACACTTAAACGGTTATTAATGCTCTAAAAGCCAGAATTCGTCGAAACCCAATTAGGAAGCGAAAAATTTTATCGCGAGAAATAAAGATTCCCGCAAGGACTCTGTCACGAGTTATAAAACAAGACCTGAAGCCCGGTACTTATCGATACACAGGAAAAGCCCTAAATCTTTACAATTAAAGAGAGTGGTTCGATCAAAACGCTTTCTGTCCCAAAACGCAGATGAAAGGCACAGAAATATCCTCTTTACCGATAAAAAAATTCACGATTGTAGAACATTACAATAAGCAAAATGATCAAGTGTACGCTCACAGTTCTAAAGCTGTTCAAGTGGTCGGTTCAACGTGGTCATCAACCTGCGTCAGTGATGGTTTAGTGGGGCGTGTCACAAAACTACATTTTTATGAAAAAGGTGTAAAAACTTTAGCCAAAGTGTATCACGATACAGTCTTGGATCGTGTTGTCAAACATCCCAGCAATACACTTTGAAAATATACCGTATTTCCCTGCAGGACTCTGCACCTGGTCACAAGGCGCGAACTACCCAAGCCTGGTTTGAAACCAACATTCTGGACTTTATACGAGCTGAAGACTCGCCCTCATGTAACCCCAACCTCAACCTTTTAGACTTTAAATTACGGTCAGTTTTAGAGGATATAGCCTGCTCTAAACGACACGATGACATTAAGCCTATTAAAAAATCTCTGGAGCAAGCAGAGGCAAAATTTCCATTGAATAGTGCATAAATCCATAGATTCGTAGTCAGACAGATTAAAGGCCTGTATAAAAGCCAAAAGTGGCCATTTCGAATAGAACGAGACTTTAATAAATATGTAAGTATAAATTTTAATAACATTACATTACTTCCTAAAAAAAATTTCTTTTTCATTTTTTGCAGAACTTACGGCTGAACTAGGTATATCCTTATTATTTCTTCAAAAACATAATTACAAATTGTGACCTTAATGACATAAATTTTATAATTTAAGAAATAGAAACAAACTCGCCATGCTCGTTATTACGCACATACAGTATCGAAGTAATTTAACGGACAGTGTATACGTTCCTACAAGAAATTGCCAAATGATGTAACTAATTTATCCATTAATAAATTTAAATGTTTTGTAAAAAGCATTTTATACGAAAAAAAAGCATACTATTGCCTAGATGACTATCTATAGGATGAACACGTTAGAAAATTAACGTTCGATAATGAATTGCTCTTTTAAAATGGTCTGTATTTTTAATTTTTTTAAGTAATACCCCTAAAAATAAGACAAACCCCCATGAGTTTTGGTCAGTTCTTCTCAAAAGAATGCGCGTTACGAACTGACAGTAATTAAATATGACGATTGAATGTGATTGTACACATCCTATTTAAAAAAGATAATTTGTGTTTGTCTGTTTCGCTACCACACTAACATTTTAAATTCAGCCTGATAATCATCTAACATCCAATGAAATTTAGGACAACTGTAGCCGAAGAACAGTGAACGAGCTTCTTCTAGACTATCACGATCGATCATCATAGCTTACATCTACATTGTACATCAAACAGGTAGATGCCCAGACGCTCGTCTTTGTAATTATATAGAGTCGATAAAAGGATAAGCCTTTTTGAGTTTAACGTGTTTGTTACAAAAGACGTACCTCTCATTATCATCATCATCATTGATTTCGCTTTATCCAATAAATTTAGGGTCGTCTTTTTCCTCTGTACATATCTATTAGCCGTCATCTCTATATTCAAACGTTTCACAAACATATTCCTCACTAAACAGTCCGTCTATATTTTCATTGGTCTTCCTCTCCCAGTACATGCTTCTACACTTATGTTTAAAACCTTTTTAGACATACCTCCCATCTTAGATAAAAGAATGCGTTTCTAAAGAGGAATGCGGAGGGTGCCTTTGAGGGCGGATTGTAGGCGGCTCGGAGCGCCGTGAGCAGCGCGGAGAGAGTGCGTTCGCGCCGCGGCACCACCACCTCATCCACATCGATGACCAGCAGCCAGCCGGCGCTCGACATCGCGCGGTACAGGCAGTCATTGAACGCGGCGAACTGTCCCTCCGTCCTAGCGAATGAATAAAAACCCCTGACAAACGATTCATTAATTAGCTCGCGGATCACAAGATCCGCGAGCCCTGTGACCGATGAATGTGTAAAAGTATCCAAAAACACTAGCAGCGTTAAAATCTTCCGAAAACAAGGAAACAATCCATGCCCAACGTAAATTAACAAAATTAAAAATTATTAAGAAAATTATGGATTTAATATAATTATTTTACGATCAATGGGTCAGCATTTAGCCTCAATTTTATCTGCGCGTTAAACTTTATTTATTACTATTGATGTACATATATTGACTCTTTTTAATCGACCATGGGTTACGACAATTAGACGTGATCTTACGTCACAATGGGGCCTCGAGAATACTTTCTTGCTTTGATATGTCTGACTGCCGGAACACAGAAATCCTTTTAAGTTGGTAAATTGTCATTGACGGTGATAGCTAACCAGGTTCCAAAAAACTCTGCTGCCATCCGATCTCTACTACTCATGTAGCTCGGGAATCATAGACGGGAGACCTCAATGTTACAAGACAAGCAGTAAGCGACTGGACCACGGATGCAGTTGAATTTACCTCTATATATTATCCATCGTTTCTAAAACTTTCGTATACTACAGGTAGGACAAAAATCTGAGAAAATTTGTTGTATAAATAGAAAATTTTGTAAATTTCTGGTTAACTCACTTACCTTATTTCCACTTTAGACACGATGGGGAGCTTCCACGGTAGCAGAGTGACTAGCCCCTGTTTGCGATAGTGGTCGAGTAAACATGCGACGGGTGTGCTCAGCGACTCGTTGTACATGTAGAAGTGGCTCACTCCTAGCAGTCGGTTCAACTCGAACCACTCGATCAGCCAGTCATCGCGTGCGTACGAAAAATGAAACGGTTTGACGCACACGTGCAATGTTTCCTGTAATTAATTGAGAACACTTGCGATAATTGATTGTAAATAACGTGATAGTTTTTGTTATAGTTAAAATACTAATAATGAATAGGACTGTACTGTAAATAAAACGACACATTTAGTTTTGGGTCTTTAATAGTGTAATATTTTCAAAACTTTATAGCAATTGGATTTTATAGTAACATCGAGTTGTGTTCGATGAAATAACAAACTAATATAATTACTTCGGAAAAAAAAATATTTATATGCTTATAAATATCACGATTTCGGAATTTGTTTCTCTAGAAAATCGGCGATATTCTGACATTACACAGTAGACAATATCATTGTTTGCAATTTCTAGACAAATGATGGCATCAAAATGGTTATTCTAAATAATAATTAAAAAAATAGTTTCTTCTGGGAAAATAAGTTATGTATATATAAATTTAGGTATCATGTATAATAGTACGGAAGTTAATTAAAGAAAAAATATTTTTTAATATAAATCTTTACTATGACAAATAACGACACGCTAATACGACTTTGACATCAATTAGATACTGACACTTCAATTGTATATACCTTTCATAGATATTTTTGCGCTATCTACTTTACTAACTTAACTCCAGGTAGTTAATCTTCAGGAACATCATGAGGGACGAATTCCCGGACGCCTGGCCCCGCTATCAGGCTCGATTAGCGGAGCGTGCGGCCCTTGTGAGGGCCTCCAAGAGCCCAGCCTCTCCTCCTGCTCCCGTTCCCATCCCCGGGCCCTCCCGGGAATCTCTTCCCCCGTGCATTGCGCGTCCCCGTAGGGGGCCCTCGCCGACGGCCCGGCCCCTGTCTTCACGAACCCAATTCCGCTCCCGCCCCGGCTCCCGTCTGAGGCCGGAGCCCTCCAGTTCCTTCGACATGGAGGTTGACCGCCTCCTTAATCCTCTGTCTACGGAGGATGAGGACGAAGAGGGTTTCACCAAGGTGGTGAAGCGAAAGCGTCGCCCCTCTTCCACCCCGTGGGGAAAGTCCCTCGCACAACCGTCCCCCTTCGGCCCCCTCTGGGACCCAGGAAACCATCCGGGCACATAAGCCCCCTACGCCTATTGTCCTCCAGGATAAATCCGCCTGGTCCGAAAAATCGAAGTAAATGTCAGAAAACAAAATATCATTCCCCAAAACGCAGACCACCGCTCAGGGCATCCGCGTCTACGTTTCTACCGTGGACGACTACAGGCGCACTACGCGCAAACTTCGCGAGGTCAACATGAGCTATCATACATACGCACACCCTAAAGACAGGCACCTGCGTGTGGTGATCTGGGGCATACCCCTGGAAGTTTCCCTTGGCGAGGTCGTCCAGGACCTCGAATTACAAGCCATTCCCGTCATTGAAACGCGGCGGATGACCAGCCAGCGGATGCGAAAAACGATCCCGCTTATTCTGATTACACTCCCCCTCACTCCAGAGAGTAAGGCAGTGCTTAACATCCGGCGCCTGTGCAAACGCACAAGTCTGTCAGTGGAGGTCCGGCACAAGCGCTCGATAGTTGGCCAGTGCCATCGCTGCACAACTGTACGGGCACACTAAGGAGTGCACCCGCACTCCTGATACAACTGAACGTCTTGCTAATGCACATTTTTAACGTGCTGCTCTCCAGCTGCTCCTTCCCGGAGGCCTGGAAAGAGGCCGTTGTGATAGGTTTCCCAAAGCCCAGCGAGCCCAAGAACCTTCCATCTAGCTACCGCCCCATCAGCCTTCTAGGGAAGGTTTTCGAGCGCCTCATCCAGGCGCGACTTCATAGACTCGTCGAGGAGAGAAATCTCCTCCCCGATGAGCAGTACGACTTCAGGCAAGGTCACTCCTGCGTTCGCCAAGTCCATAGACTGATCGAACATGTCCTCAACGGTTTCTCGCACAAGTGACCATTTCAAACTCTCTCCGTCTTCTGTTCTGATATCGAGAAGGTCTTTGACAAGGTCTGGCACGACGGCTTGATCTTCAAGCTGTACTCTCTTCAAGAGCCCGACAAGCTCGTCTCCATCATACGAGCCTTCCTGTCGAATCGCACCTTCTGCTATCGCGCTGGCAGCCACATCAGAGCGGATGTCCCCCAGGAATCTTGCCTCCCGCCTCTCCTCATCGCGCTGTACACAAGCAACATCTCCGCGGACCCTGCTGTAAATCTCGCACTTTTCGCGGATGACACCGCCCTTTACGTTTCGGGCAATGGCCTTCCTAGGCTGGTGCGGACCCTCCAGACGGCGACCGGGCGCCTCGGCACCTGGTTTCATATCTGGAGGATCGACATCGACCCGGCGAAGAGCGAAGGCCTGCATTTCACCCATCTCGCAGCAGGAAAGGTCGCTTCCTCACCCGGGGAGAAATCTCCCTCTTCGGCCGTGTCATTCCCTGGAAGGTCACGATCAAATACCTCGGCGTCATTTTACACTGCCGTCTCACATTCTGAGCCCACGTCTGCCGTCAGGAGTAAGGCGGCCTCAGTGTTAGGACTCTTACATCCCCTGATATGCAAAAGGAGCAAGTTCTCTCTTCGCCACAAATTGCTGCTCTACAAGACTTGCATTAGGCCCATCCTGACCTGGTCATGGATGCCATGATCCGCAACGAGAGAGTCTGGGAGGCCGTGGCTTCCTTCGCCGAGGAAGTCATAACCCGCAAGGAGGGCGAGGAGCGGGTGAGGGAAGAAAGCTCCCATAACCCGCTCCGCCGTAGACGAATGGGGCGGCAGAGGCGGTTGCAAGACCGCCTTCACCCCCCGAACGCAGGTGCGCAGAAAACCGGTGGTGGAACACCGGCGTTGCCCGCATTACACGCACCTGCACCGCCTCTGGACGCAGTTCCTGCGTGCACGGCTTCACCTCCCCCGACCATCTGGGGGAGGACAAAGGCGGGCCCACTCACGCGGGCATCCTGTGGCAGGGTCGTGGTTGTATCCGTAAGGCTTCCCATGACTCTGCCCGGCTCATCTGACGCCACCCTCACTCCGTCTTCGTCGTCCGATTCGTCGAGCGACGAGGACTGGGTTTGGCACGGCGGAGGAGGGAGCGAAGAGGACTAGCGGTTTACCGCCGCAGGGTTTTTAGTGGGTAGCCCCTGGACCAATTCCCAGGAGGTGCCCTTCTTAGGGCACCGGTAGCCCTACACACACCTCCCCCTCCCACGGGGAGGGTACGGTGCAGTAATGCATTTTCCCCGCGCAAACAAAAAAAACAAAAGGCCCATCCTGACCTACGCGAGTGTAGTATTCATGCACCGGCACTATATCGTCAAGACCCTGCGGGTCTTCCAGAACCGCTTCACCCGGTTCGCTACTGGGGCGGAGTAGCACCTAAGGAACATAGACCTGCACAGTGACCTTCGCCTTCCTACGATCGAATAGTTCATCAATGACTGTCCTCTCATTAATTTCGAAGTAGATATCAGCTCAAAAAATTGATCGTTAATACACTGGACTATGTGCCAATTCCAAATCTACGCTTATCCAAACGTCGTCCGCCTAATATGTTAGTTAGTCTCGATGCAAGGGTAGGGTCAGACAGAAAACACTCAAACTATCAACTCAATGCACATCACCACATTTACCTACAATACCAGTCACCGACACATCTCAATCGTTGCCCAACGTAAAACAAAACTCGCACACCGCGTACATTAGATACACACGAATACCCGGGCGCTTCTCGCCCCCGCGTATTGCGTCACAGGCAAACAATAGTCGCGGTTAGGGCCCGCGCCCCGACTTCGACTACCACGTAGCTCGCCACTTGACATTTAGGCTAAGCCAGCTTCTCTGGCTAGAAAAATGTAGTGGGAGAGCTTATGGATCACCGGATCCGTTAGCCAGTTTTGATGAAGCTGGAATAGTCGTCAAAAAACTAACAGCGCAAACTCAACCGAACCCAGCAGCAGCAGCAATAGTCACTTTCATTATGAAAAGACTAGCCATCACCCGGCGGCTTTTGTGCGTGAGACATTTTTTATTTAATGTTAAAATAATAAAAATGCTCATTGAAATGTGAACGTTACCTCTATGGGTAATATTAAAAAAAAATACCTTTTTAGTGGATACCTGCACATGGCAAGGAACACAACTTTCAAATTTGATGTCTTTTAGACCAGCGGTTTAGGCTGTGCATTGTTATAAAGGTCAATCTATCAGTCAGTGAATCAGGCTTTTTATATTATATATATAGTTAGATAAACTAAAAACATGAACTGTGCAATTGATATATCATGGTCATTTATTTATTGTTCTGCTATAAAATTTCCCCATATTTCGTATACACACAGAAACAGTAATAAATTATGTTATGGGAGGTGAGTATTCTTATGATTGTAAGCAAATTCATTATCTACATAATTTACGCCAAGTAAATAACGTAAGCTATTAAATTAATTTATTGGACTGAATTTCAAATTCGCAAAGTAGAAAAATCATAAAGTTTATAAAAGGCTTTTCATCGTAAATTTAAAGGGTTTGGATGGCGTTGAACGCTATCGTAAAAACAGTTTATCGTGCGTGAAGTAAATGCTATTACTAAGTCAGGCTATAATTATATTAAACCTTATTTATATAATTTTATTTAACCTTAGCCCTTAACGGTTAAAACTTTAAAAAGTATATAAGATTTCACGTATTCAACGTAAATGCTGTTGAGACTCATAGTAGCGCATAACATAAAATTACAGGAGCTGTTCCTTTTATTCGATTTTTAACTCTGTTAGATATCGAACAGTTGATAGATCCGAAATCTTCGAGTATATTTAATTAGCTTGATTTTATTACGTAGGTTAATTGCAAACATTGAAATTCAAAATCATATGTTTGCATTGATTGTAGAAGCTTTTTCTTTTTTCAGTTAAATATAGAATTCGAGACAGAAAAAGAACTTAAAAAAACTATATCCCGCAGGACACCATGTTTCGGCTAGTTGTTTCAATTCGTTACATGATGTGATTAGTCCAGCAATTTCTCAAGCTACACAGTACCCAAGAAACAAAAATAATATTTGCACAATAGTTTAAATACGATTAACGAACATTTTTAAACAGTCATTGATTAAGATTAACATTTTTTTTTATTAAGTTTTGAATTTTGTAACGTGTACTATTAAAAACAAACTCAATGGCCTTTTAAGTTTGAAGGATAAATATGTAATTACGTCATTGTTGGCTACTGACCTCGATGCCGCTCTGTGGTTCCGTGTCGAGAACCGTAAGCTGGTTGGTAGGAGGACGATTAGGTGAAGAGCTGGCAACAATCGACAATGAGGCGCCGACCGTTTCTTGCGGCTTCACACCCGAGTCGCGCAACAAGCACAGAACGTAAGTCGCGCTGTACTTAAGGTTCCAGTTCTCCCGTATTGGCTGGAAGCCAGCATTAACAAACAATTTACTTTTAACTCAATTACCATTGTTAATTTTAAACAGTTTTAACACATCAAAAATTAAAAATACATTAATTATATTCGAAATTAAATTACGATGATATCTGAAATGCTAATTGCCACTAATCTTTGACACAAACTCACTCGTGATGTCATAAAGATAGAAACCTTTTTAAGGATGGGTGGATTGTATCAATTTTTTCTCTTTATAGACTAGTCATTACTAATAAAACATCATAAAAGGTGCAATTTTAAAATTAATATAAATTTTACCATTAAAAATGTCACTTTCATACAACAATATTTTCTTTAGGGGAATATTCCGTATTTTAAAATAACCACATTGTAGACGAAAGTAGAAACCCGCCACAAGTTTTCAAGAAAAGACTATAATTTACAAATGTTGCACCTTTCCTGGAACATTAGTTCGTTATAAATTAAAATCGAATTTCAAGCTTAGAACATAGTATTTTCAACTCAAAACCGTTGGTTAACATCTATTAATTTACTCTCCTTTATTGTTTTTTTTTTATTTTAAATTGTGTCAAACTTTAGTAAATAATCAAAAATTCACCAAAAATACTAAATCATCAAATTAAAATTTTGAATCTAAAATGAGACAATTGAAATGATTCGATGTAGAAAATCAATCCAATACTATATGAATGTATCCAATACTGAGAACAAAAGAGTTTACAGCTATGATCATAAAAATTCTTCATAAAATACATGTCCTTAATTTTCAAAGAAACCTAGCAAACGAAATCTCGAGCAAAAATAAAAAGTTTGCAGAGAGTGCCATTGTGACAAACTACTCATCTCTACCGGTACGTATAAGTATAGACGGTGCCAATCTGCGATTGAAAACTATGAATGCAGTAGACTGAAATATTAGCTGGACGTTTTCCATTTCAATTTCCACCTCAATTTTTATTATAACTACGCCGTATTGTAAAATAATACAAGCTACTTTAATAATTTCATATTTCCTTATTATTTAGAGTAGGATCAGTATATCAATACAGTCCGTTTAAAAAACCGATAGCAAGTAGAAAGTGAAAAACACAAAGTTTATTTTTGTAAAATTAGTAACATACAAAATCAAAACTCTTTCACCTTTAGAGTTAAAATTTTTACTTAAAAAATATTTCTTTTTTTATCAGTAATAGGTTTACTGTGGACTTCTATTTGACATAGTATTAAGTGACAATGAGGTCGTAGATATGAAGCGCGCTCGCGCACTGGATCTTACATACATAACTGCCTGAACACAGCGAAGATGCATATGGCGGCAAATTGACATTGAGAGTGGCAAGTAAGCAGACGGTTTTGAAAAACTACTTTCATCCAGACCCGACTACTCAAATCAACCATCTCGCCATTAGCTATACCATTACATACTCGTTAAAAAGTTTTATGTACTAACAAGAAAAAAGTCAAATATCGGACGTACCTTTACTCTGGCCTTTAAGGTGAGAGTGCGATTATCTGGTAACCACAGACGACAGATGACAGAGTCCGCGCCGCGGGTCTTCGTAGCCGCTATGACTCGCACTGCGGCCACCGTCCGCCTTTCCACGTACGCCGAATAGACGTAAAATCTGAATCTATAAGGGTATTTATGAGCTTTGACAACAATTATATAACTGATCCGTTGGTGTAATGGTATTAACTACGCTTTTTACACCAAGGGTTGCGGGATCGATTCCACCTCAGGACATTACTGTGATGAACATTTTAATTTGTGATGTACCAAGTTGCCATGTATATCAGTCTTCGATAACTAATACTACAGGTGCTGACTAGCTATCTTGGAATCAGATTTACTACGTGTGAAAATGTCTCCTATATTTATTTATATAATCAGATTTTATTAATATAATAAATGTATCGATTTAGACAAAACTCATTATTTAGACAAAAGTCATCTATATCAGTTATAGATTAAATATGGATGTAAACTGTTTCCATTTCTTTGTTTAAAGATATAAATTAAAGTAAAAAGAATAAAATAACCGGCAGGTTTTATTACCACTCTCACACTCAAAACATGTAATTATAGTGATTTTTTTAATGAACTTTGTTGTGTCAGAATGACGCGTCTCGTAAACCTATTGCTAATAAATAATGATACATAGCTATTACTTTAGACAAATCCGCTCAATTTATCAAGCATCGATCAAAGGATCAAATCAAGAAATTTCACAGTCAGTGAACTTACATGGATAATTGTGTATATTATATAAACAGTATATATACACGATATCAGCTTAAGTAAACACTAACGTGGATTTGATATTTTTATGTACTATATACCAGATGCTTTTATTTATAATATCAATATACACGATAAAACTTGTTCTTCTTCTTCCTATATAATAAATACAATACATCTGTTATATTCCGAATATATATATATATATATA